>VWZW01003916.1:2635495-2656418 GCA_013397115.1 Edolisoma coerulescens | reverse complement strand
CCTTTTTTTTTTTTAAGGAACCTGTAAAACTTGGTGACTGAATGGAACCCGTTGAGCGCCGTAACCACAGACTGGAAAATGCAGGAGGGAGTGTCAGGGGCTGGCCAGGGGAGGGTTTTTAATTGCTCTCTGTCTGGCTGTCTGGCTGTGCCGCCCTGCGCTCCCCTCAGCAGCGGGGCCGGAGGGGAGACTCCGCTCCCTTGGCTCTGCTCCCCGGGGGCTCCCAGCAGCGGGGCTGGCTGGAACCAAAGGCCAGGGCGGGGAAGCTGAGGAGAAGAAGGGTCCCCGCTCGCTCCCCTTCCCTGCTGAGGCAGGAATGCGAGGGACGGCGCCCGCCTCTCGCCGAGGCTGCCCGAGCGCCGCAGAGGATTACCGGCCCGGGGGAAAGGCCCGGGGGAGCGGTGACACGGGGCTGTTGCTGTGATTTTCCATCGACAGTCGTGTCTTCAGCATGCTCCTGCCCACAGGAGAAGCCCCACTTAGGGGGCTGTTCTTCCTTTCCCCCAGTTTAAGTTAGAAAAGGGCATTTTTCTAAAGCCATGAGGATCAAACCCTGCTGTTCGTGCCTCCCGGGATTGCTCCGAGGGCTCCATGGAAGCCCCGGGGAACCTGTGTGTGCCAGGTGTGGAGCAGAGAAAAGGTGCAGAGAAAGGATTTCTTCTCCCAACCTGCAGACAGCCATAAAGGATTATGGGAGCCTGTGGGATCCCGGGGTAGAAGCCAAACCTAGATGTGCCTCCAGATTTCACAGATGGTTTTCTCTCCCTTTTCACAGGCCAGACCAAAACCTCAGCTCTAGATTTACCAGCTCTTGAGCATTTGAAACTGGGGCCCCTGTTGGCACTGGGCTGTGCAGTTTTGCCCCTCTGAGTCACAAGGCTGAGCAGGATTGGCAAAAGAGTGAGGTGGAAAAAGCCTGCATATTATTTCATAAAAATTCAGCTACACTGTCTGGAAACCATCATCTTCAAGGCCTGCCTCACACGTGCCTCCTTACAAATCCATAACCTTTTGAACATGCATCAAGCATAAGCTAAGATTGAAACACATGCTGGTTACACCTGTCAGGATGATAAAAATTCAAGACACTTGAATTAGTGGTAAGTTCTTCCTAAGAAGTGATGTGGAAACTGGCACAGAAACCCTGCCACCCGAGGGAGCATTGCCGACATCTGTTGGGAAGTAGTCACCACTTGATTGGTGTGGTACCTGGAAATGATGCAACCGTTCCTGTAATCTTTTCAGAGCTTTGTGGTACTTTAGCACTAATTCTTAAATATATTTATGAACATACTGCCAGATAAAAGCACAGTAGTGCCAATAAACAAATTCTACCTGTACGTTCCCACATTTTCATTGTGGGGCAGGGGGAAGGACTGTTCCTGACATGGACATCTTTGAGCATGTCAGGGTAGCTATGTGTGAGTATGGTATTCTCCATATAGGGACCAATTTCCAGTGTCAACCATAATGCTACAGCAATTCCATCAGCAGAAGTTATTAAGTTCTTAAGCAGAAGTTTAAACTAAACTATTTTTATCCTCTCAAAGGCCAGGAGCTGGACATGGCAGTGTGTCTCTTCTGATTGGAAGAGACTCCACTGTCAAGTCAGGGGTTCCTGGGAGGTAGGTGAGGCTGATTGCTTTCATCTCAGATATAGTGGAAAGAAAAGCATCAAACCCATAGCAAGCTCCCCGTGGTTAATTAACACTGTTAATTGAATTTCAATGGGCTTTGGATGGGGCTATGTCTTCTCATTGCTGGTAGTAGCCATAAATGCCCAACAGCTGGCTCTGTAGAGAAATAAAACTATAGCTCATAAGCTTATTTAAACAGGTTAATGTGTGTGGACAATAGTGTTCATATCAGAATTTTCTAGAGATGGAAATATTTTATGCAATTAACCAGACCAGAAAACAAATTTAAAAGCCGTTAAAATTCTTCAGCTGAAATCGGCACTGTTGTTAAGAAGTGGTATCTTCTTCAACACAACTATTTTGTGTATATTTTTGTTCAGAGTTAGATATGCTGACTTCTCTGAAAAGACGTTTTTCATCCCTAGGCAGTGAAAAAACTGACAGAGGTTAATGAGAAGAAAACAGATCCTCCTCAAGCTCATTCAGCTAAATGGAAAGGGGGCAAGGTGTATCTGTTTCAATGACGATTGCGGGTTTGGACAGCTGCTAAGGAGACCATCATCTTAGCCGTACATGAACATGAAAGTTTCAACTACCTAATCTCACTGGAGTCTGTAGAGCTCGCTGTGGATGTTAGGAGAGAACTGTGTGCTTGTACTTAGTATGTTTGATCCTGAAATCACATACGCAATAAATACAGGATCCCACACTGCCATTTTCAGTGTCACTTTCCAAAGAAGAACTGTGCTTTAACAAGGTTTAAACTGCAGTTTGAATGTTTTCACAAGTGTTCTACAATGTTGCCACTTTGCCTTTGGGAATTAGTTAAGATGTGCTTTTGCAGAGCGTAGAATCATAGGACAAGGCAGTAAACCCTGTAATAAACACTTGTCCATGCTACAACCAAGTTGTCCTCAGCAATGTTTAAAAGAACCACGTTTGTGACTACATGCCATAACAGAGAAGGGACACAGCCTGAAATTATTTTTAAAAGTTAAGTGCCTTAAAGTATTCATTATTCATAGTATAGTTTACGACATGCCATGGGAAAAGAAACTAAAAAATCAGGTTTTCTTCTTCCACTAACAAACCTGAAGTGTTGAGCGTTACAGGCATTAAATACTCCCCATCCTATTCCATGTTACAGGAATACAACTAGCTTATTTTAACAGTCATTAGTTAAAAGTGATGCAGAAACAGCCCTCTAGTCAACAGAAATGGTTCACTGCAACTTGTAACAGTACAGAAGACCGAAGAAAAAGCACAACTTGCATTGGGCAGACTGAAGGTTACCAACACTACATTGCTTTCAATTTGCAGTGATGTGCTTTTGGTAGGACATCAACTTATTGATTCACTAGTAGTCATATTTCCAGACAGGTATTTATCTTTCCCTGGTTTTTATCCTCACTATTTGTATTGCTGTCATGGATGTTATTATTGTTGTAAATCTATTTTTGTTCCCATGCATCATTATAATCACCAGGTCTATAAATGGCTTTTCTCTTCCAGCCTGTGTGATATCTGGAAAAATTCACAAGTCCCAACCAGTGAGTTGGTGCTGGCAGGTGAACACTGCCTCGCTGAGTCATCTCAATATATCAGTGTGATGTTTATTGAGCCTAAGCAACAAACAGTGGGAAGACTGTGGCTTCAGGCTTGGGACGTAGAGTTCACCACATGTTGCATTTAGAGAACACTCAGAGGCTCGTCATTAAGAGATTTCTGTCAAACTAAGGGGAAGAGGAAAAGGGAATCTCAAAAAGATCGATTGGCTCTGAAAGCAAACATATTAGCAGCTGCAAGAAGGAAACAATCTGGCATTCTACCATGCTATTACAGCTGTCCCTTAGAAATGAATCTCTCTCTTTAAATTACAAGAGCTGATGATCTGAACTATCCTAAAAACACTTTGAAAATGGAGGCTTAAAGGAAACTGTTAATCTGCAGGCAGTGTGGTGGTGCAGGTAGCAGGAAAGTGTGTCTCAGATTTGGCCAAAGTAGGAGAAAACCTTCTGCAGCTATTTCCCCATCCTTTTTCTCTCATATAATTCAGAAACCTTGGGGAAAAGATTTCATGCCAGTATATACTGAAGGAAGAGAAAAGGTATTTACCTAATAATGTTGCCAAAAGAAAGCTTATACCTATGTGATTATCTTTGTTTTAACTGCGTGACTTGTTTTATCTTGTAAGTGGATTTGCCTCATTTTTTTAATTGAGACTTTGGCTTGTTTTGTAAATCTGAGGCAGATAAATGGGGCTAATATGCAAAAAGGAAAATCCCACTTGTCACACTGTGTCCAGAGAAGGAAATATGGAGCTTGTCCTACCAAAACAGAACTTGATTTGGATTATAGTATTCGAAGGTTGCAATGGAGGAACTGTAAGATTAAGTCACAAAAGAGACTTAACGATAATGGCCTTATCAGCCATTAAAAAAAAAAATTAAATAGAAACATCTTCTCCGACTTCAAAGCGAAGAAGGACATATGTTCTTTGCTGTTTGGCCTGTCTACCTGGGGAATTAAGTCAGCTTGTGAATCTGAAGAGTGCTGGTTCCCTGTGTGGACACCCTTTGCTGGCAGATAATGTTATCTTCTCTAGTTCCCTTTCAAAGTGGATTGACACCATGTAATTCATCTGGATTTGTGAATGTTTCAGGCTGTATAAGCAATTTGAGCTGGGTAAGATCAGATTCCTACCTATCAGATGACTGTAGTTCAGAGTAAGCCCCCCTCTTTGTTTAGGGGCCACCAAACTGCTGCACTGTAAATTTACATCCCGGCCTGCTTCACAGTAGCTCCAACCTACAGGCAAACCAGCATGAGCATAAGGAATGCTGAAGAGCTGCTAAATGAGAAATTACAGTTTTATTTAGCCATTCTTGCCCTTGCCATTTTTGGCCTTGAATTTCTTCCTAACTTGTTCTCTGTGACATCAGGAGGCTTGGGGCAATTCAGATCCTTCAAGTACTCAGAAACCTTTGAAGTTTTCTGAAAAACTCAGTCGTAAACCCCATTTGATAAGAAGGAATTCATTGTTCCCAGAATCAACATTTCCAGTTAACACCAGTACTCCAAAAGAGAAAGAGACAGCGCATATTTTACCGAAAGCTACGGAAACTGGAACTGAAACAAGACAAGCTTTAGCCAGTAAGATTTTCTGGCTAACAGGTTTTTCTTTTTTGTCTCTACTAATTTGCTTGCTACTCTGTAATTGAAGGTCACTGGTTTAGGAAAATGGTCCTCTTAGCTCATGAGGAGCGTCTGCAATTTCATTGCTTTCAGTCTGACTTCATTGTGTATATTTGGGCAGTATTAACACGGCACCAATTTTCCCTCCTTCTGGTTTTCCATATACGCAGGATTGTCAGGCCAGAAATGATGCCGCTTTCGGCCTTCAGTGAATTTTGCATGGAGATCTGAGGTTTTTTTCTACATTTTCTGAATTCAAATCTCTCAGACACTGGGTTCATTCAACTGTGAACCAGCTATTGGCTTGTGCAGCTTGATGGACAGCCTGTATAATTTACATCCAAATGGTTTCACCACCTGTGGATTGCTAGGCTCTCCCCTTTCAACCAGGAAAGCACTTAAAGGCAGTTGTCATCTCTGAGAAGAAGCTGGCTGCCCTGGACACAGGACCTTGGCTGCTTCTTGTGACAGTAAACAATTACAGTACAGCAGGGGCTTTCATGGCTGAAGAATCTGAAATACAGGTGAGGTAAGAGACTGGAACCTCAAGTGTAGACTTGGCTGAGGTTGGACAGAAAAAACACTGTGAGAGAGTACAGTCTTTTAAAGAAATCAAACAAAATAAGAACATTTGGCATAGAAGCAGTATCTTTCAGCTGCAAATATCAAGCAATCTGCATGACAATTCTATGAGTTACATAGATATGTAGATAACATTACAAATACAGTGATTTCAGACACAGATCACTGCTTTTCTCCTTATTTATAGAAAGTTCATGGCTTTGCCATCTGTCATATCAATGTCATGCTGCTTTGAATTTCTCCAATAGCCTTTCCTTTTCCCACTGAACTGGGTTAAAGCATTTTGTCTACACCTTTGAGAGTGACATGGTCCTTACCCTTACTAGTTCTCTTCATGTCTCTTTTCATGTGGCTTCTCTTTCCTTTTCCATGCCACTGAGGCCAGCCTCAGCTTGCCCATTTTCCCCCAACCACCTCTATGTCTTCATCATTCATAGATCACCCTTCTTGAATGAAGTTTGAAGATTCTTTACTTACTACTCTACCCACCCTCTCTGGGAGCAATGAATGTTTGATGGGCAGGCCATAAGTGTATGCAATATATGTGTAATACGTATGTGTATACATATTATAAAAAATGAATGTACTTCTCTGCCTTCTACTTGCTGTACTTTTAAAAACATTCTAAAATTTCTTAAGTATGCTGCCTTCCTCAGACAGGTTGTGCAGCACACCCACAAAAAAACCCCAAACATTTACAACTATACACAGAAACAATCACAATAAAGTAACAAAATCAATAATGAACACCCAATAATTCCTCTCAAAAATGGCTGTCAGAATTTATTTGAAATTCCTTGTACAATGTCAAATCTGCAGCTTCTGGCTTCAAAGGAAGTGAGTGCAGTGTACAAGCCAAGAAAAAAAAGGAGGGACCTTCATGAAGTAACACAGAAGGAATATGCAATTTGTGGATGATGGCAAAAGTCACTGGGAAAGCTTGCCACGTCCCTGCAGAAATAGCCCATGCTCATGTACTAAATGATCTGAAGCACCTTTTAGGTAATTTTGTTTGTGGCCAGACTTCAGGCATAATAAAGCTTTTGTCCTTTTCTTGGCAGAGAAGGTTGAAAACCAAAAACAGGAGGGGGGAGGAGATGGAAGGAATTTCAGACTCCTCAGGAGAGGCATTCCAGCTGGTGTGGACTGTGCTACATCCTTCCTGGATGCTGCAGTGCATTCCTTTGTTTCCTCTGACCAGACATTTTCTTTTGTTTAGTCCATCAGTGCCCTGCAAAGTATGTTGTACCTCCTCGGCAATGTGGACTGCATTGCACAGTCTTTATCTTCCAGCTCTGAAATTTCCCCAGATTTAGCATTTTTATCACTTGCTGCTCTTTACTCACTGTGTTAAAAGAACTATTAGTTATTTTTTTTAATTTCTCTTACTCAGCACTGAGAAGTGAGATAAATTAAGCTTTGGTGGAAGCCAAACTCACTGTCAACTTCATGCATATTTATTCTTCATCACCATAAGTGCAGCAGGGTGGCACCCTGAGAGCAACAGCACAGATTCCAGTGCTTCACCCAGCAGGGACCAGGACTTTTAAAGAGATTGCCCAGAGTCAGTGATTATTGTCCACAAGGGAATGCGGTGATTTAAAGATTTTGCATCTACCGTACTGTGCCTCAGTTAGCACTGGGAGTTTGCTGTATTTCATGCAATGTGAATTTTAAACATTGAACATTTGACTTCTCTGTGTATGTGTGTGCAAGATGCACTTCTTCCCTGAATCCACCTTTATTCATCCCTCCAAAAATGTATGAACTTCCCTCTCAGCTTTCTTTGAAACTTGTCCTCTCCCAGTGGGATTTTGCTTTTAAAGTTTACCCTTAACTTTCTAGCCTCTGCCTTTTTTTTTTTCTTTTTTTTGCATGGAGATCTCCGTACACTTCCATATTTCTAGAGGTACAGGGATTCTTCTGGCCTGCTCTCAGAGTAGGAAATGCAACTTTGTACTGTAAGAAAAGTTTGCACATTACCATGCTCCTTTTCAAACAGTATTCAAGAATATCGCTACTAGGACAAATATTAAAGAAGGAGCCAAGGGTCAGTGGTGATGGGCCATGAACCAGGCTCCTTTCAGTGAACAAGAAATCAAAGGTTCCTCCCAAGCTTTTAGCAAGAAGCCTATTTTTCAGCAGGCGTAAAGCAGAACTTGCTTGATAAATCCATATATTGCAGGTTATGGTGTCCACTTGATCTTTAATGAAGTTTTCCAGTAAGTATTCCTGCAGCTGCGAGTTCAGCTCCAGGAGATGGAAGCATGGCTCCTTGGCTAGGTCTGCTCTTGGACTGGCTTAGGACTCAGGAGGCTTGAGAAGTGGAAAATAAAATGAGAGGAAGTGAGTGTTCACCCTATTAAAAAGTATTAACACAGAAAAGATCAGTATACTTTTTCCTATGTAAAAACAGATATTGCAAACAAGAAAGAATAGTAATAACAATAACAACAACTTTAAAGTGCCCTTTCAGTTAAAGAATTCAGTGCTGCTGCTTTAAATTGTTGATGCTGACTGCACATTGAAAGCTAACAGCATTCACATTTGTTGTGAGAACTTCTCCCTAAAATGTAAAAGCCTTTCTTATCAGACAAAACCTCTCCCTTCTCTGCTTCTGCCATCTTTTTTCATATTGCTATAAAAAGGCTAACAGTAAATGTCAATGAAAATGAAGGCAATGTGGAAATACATAGAAACTGCTGCTCTGGTCTTTTTTTTTTCCCTTGTGAATTCTATTAAATAATTTTGATCTGCATCCAGAGCAGTTTATGGAGGCACAAAACAGTGCATGTGGAACAGTAGGCAAAAATGTGGAGTGAATACTAATGCACTCAAACACCCTCCCCCAAGCTCTCTAAGCCTGAAAAATCCTTCTGCAGCATAACTACTAGTTCCTGCGGAGCTTGCTTATATCCTCATGGAGGAAAGTCCTTTAGTATTTAATGGAAAATTATTATCTTTTCATACAGTTTTTAAGCTGTTAGAATTTAATATAAAATTTCATCCTTGCCATATAATAGCTTGGGAAAAAAACCTCTACAGACTATCATGAAAAAATTCTAAAATGTTTTTAGGGAAGATTTCTCAGGCCAATAATACTTTTTATAGGACCTGCCTGAATACCCCTTGATAAATAAAATGTGATTTTTTTCACAACAGCAGAACCTTGAACTAAATTGATTTTACAGGTAGATTTGCCAGGACAAATTTTGACTCTTTAGTGTAAGAGGAGAACAGAAAAGGGCCACCTGTGAAAAACAGAAGAAAATTGAAAAAATAAAAAAATTATCTTTTTTTCCTGAAAAATATATTCCAATTTCTGGAAGACTAAATACTTAAATTATTTAAACCTTTTTGCCAGAAAATGCCACAAAAGGCCTTTCTTTATCTTCTAATTACAGAGGTCTAATTACGGTCTGACATATCACTCAGAGATGCCAGCTGAAGTCAGCAAGGTGCACAGCACAGAGTTTGGGCCAGACTGGTATCAGAACATTTTTTTTCACTAAAGCATTAATTCTGTGAAAGGGGCCATGTGATGTCTGGCCTGCAATAGCAGAAAACTGCAGTCAGTGGCATTCCCTTTTCTGCTCCCTCTGCCTCCCATTTCTCATAAATTGGGGGTTCATTTTTCTTCCCATTCTGCCTATATAATGACTTTACATATTCAGAGTGTAAATATACTTAGGTAACCATCCGTGAGGATAGATGTAAAATTTCAGCCTAAGTATGCTTTTGATACCTCTCTTTCATATAGACTCAAGGAACTCCAAGGACAAAGTGGCTGCTGTTCCTGCTTATATGCAGAGTTTGAAGTTGCAAAGAAATAAAAAGCATCACAGTTCCATAACTAAAGGCAGCAGATTTACTGTTTAGAAACCTTGCGTGGCATGGGCTGTTTGCAGATGTTTACTTCCCCGAGGCCATTTCTCCACGAAAGGGCGGGGTTGGCCCAGTGTGAGGCTTTTGAAGGAGCTGACTTCAGTTCTCTGCTGGGGCATCACCTCACCCATGCACTCCCAGCAAAACATCCACACCGGTCTCCAAGTTATCTTGGCTCTGCAAGAAGAGACGGGATCTGACAATCTTGCAAAGTGGAGCCTGTCATTTATATTTTGCCTTTTTAAAAATTCTTTTTGGGTAAAACCCCATAAACTGGTATTGCTAACAGCTGGATTCTGCAATGAGAAGAGCTATTTGATTACCTTGGGTAGGTAACTAAAAAGTGGTGCTGACAGGCCTTGGCATTTAGCATGCTGACTGTGACAATGGAAAGATTTATTCAAAACTACTGCATCAATTAGAGTCCGTATTTTATTTCACTGCAATATGCTTCTTGGTGTTTTGCTTTGTAGCTTATTTAGCAGAATAAGCTCCCTGTTGAATATATCAGCTGACTGTTAAAATGAGTGAAAATCCATGGCTTTCCACAGCAGCACTGCGCAGAGAAGAGAAAACCAAATTAAATCCAGATATGCTGATGAGAAGGGTGAAGGAGATTCATCAGGCACTCTGGCAACAGCAAAAGCCAGACAGTGATGGTTATCTCTCTATCTCCCTTCTCCCTGCCTCCTGGTGGTTGGAGTTGATTCAACAATGGGAGAGGTCAGAATCTAAATTAAAGATCTCTTTAATGGAATCTCATTGTCCCACAGTGAAGAGCTGTTTCTTCTCTCCCCTCATCTCCATTTATGTTCAGGCAGCCTCCCCGTCTTTCCCTTATTCACCCCTCCCTCCCCCACCTCACTCCATCTTCTCTCCAAAAAGGAGGAGGCATAAAGCTATGATGTTGTCTGCTGCTACTACCATATTTACTTTCCTTGCAAGTTGTGACATCTCTTTTGGGGCCTGTCTTGACTGTTTGCATTTCATACTTCCCTGTTTTACATTCATCACAACGGGACTATGACCTCTTCAATGTTTTCCAAATAAATAAGATCTAGGTAAGGTCAAGCATGAGGCAGTGGCGCCCCACCCATGACGAGTAGAGTGTCAGGCACTACTTTAAACATCAAATCAGAACTCCAGTGTGTGGTGCTGGGCTACTCCCTCACCCTTTTTCTGCTTAAGCAATAGCCATCAGTAGTGGTCAGAATGGCTGCATCTGTGTTAAGTTGGACTCTGGAGAGACAGATAACAACACAACAGCTAAGGGCTGTAAGTCTTGCTCAGCAGCTGAGGGCTAGTTGAGCATATGCCAGCCAAAATACGGCTGGTATGCAGATACCACTGTAAGCCAATCAAGTTATGCCTGAACTAGTGGACAACCCAGGACTTGTTGAACTCTCCTGCACAGCAGCAGAGTTGTGTGCCAGGATCTCCCCTTGAGTGGGGATGCCTCCCAAGGTTGCTCCTCGACGCTGAGAGAATCGTTACCACATCAGATACCCAGCCAGGTGAATTGGGAATAGGAGCGCTGAAACTCTGAGATCTTAGCTAAGTGATATAAAGGCTTATTTTGTATCTATTATCATTTAGACATAAACCATTAACCAAGTCCAGGGCTGAGCCTGAATCCAGCCACACCTGAAAATCCGTGCTGGGGAGGAGTTTAGAATGCAAGGGGATCCTTTCATGAATCAAGGGAGGGTCTCCTGACAGTTTTGCCTGACACTGTCCTCCATGCAGTACATACCTTGCAATTGAACCTTATTCAGCCACTGTCACATTTACTGCTGAACTTTGGTAACTCACTCTCTTATAGCAACAAAATGCATCGTTGCTTCTGTCTTGAGACGGAAGTGCAGGACTCCATCTGAGACAAGGTGAGACTCAAATCATGTGAGGGTCCCCCATACTCCAGCTGGTTTCATTGTATGCCAAGGCCTCATTCCTGGGATATGTAAGTACACGTGCAACTCTCAGTGTGTCAGTGGTCCACTGCTTTGAATAGGATTACTCACACTGTGAAGTACCTTCCTGAACTGGAGCTTCAGTATTGAGTTGAATAGCAGAGAAAAATGCTTTTGAGATCCATTGAAAAAGTGCTAATTCAAACCCCATGTGAAATGTAGGCTAGTCTGAACAGCTACGTTATTTCTCTAAAAAAATATACAGCCATCTTGGCAGAGCTCACTTGTTATTGAATTCATTTTTATATGACAAGTTACAGGAAATGTAATAATACCTCATATTATTCTTTTTTATGGAAACCATGTGAAAATACTTGAAGTTAACAAATGCTAAAAACCTTTAGTAGTCTTCCAAGCACAACTAGAAAATTAACTTTTTTCTTTATGATGGTCCTATTTAAAAATCACAGATAGACACCACTTCTGTCCCTCTGAAAAAATGGGAAACCTTTTTAAGTAGAGCATATCAATGAAAGAAAATGCAAGTAGATGTAGATCAAATAGCACCAATATGAGAGCAGTTATAGATCAAATAACATTTTTGTTTTACTGCCAACCCTTGTGGAGGTCCTTTGCTTTCTCAGATGTTGAATAGTTGCTTGGGGCAAGCTTTGGGAATTGTGTGCATTTGTCCACCATTGCATTTGTCCCAATGACTTTTCTGTGAAACCACAGTTTGTGGTACCTCCTAAGGGTATTCACAGTGAAAACTTTGTGCATCATTTTAGGGGTGTTGAGATTACTGAAATGCTGTGAGTAAGAGACATACAGGAATTTCCCTCACCAGCAGGAGATGAAGTAAACAAGTAAGAAAATTCAATTTCATCATAAACCCATTGGGGGTTGGGGTTGGGTCACCGTGTCAAGCAGTATAGAAAGAACAGCTTGGTTTCCATGTTCATTAAATAGTATTCCTCTCTGCTGAAACTGCAACCAAGAATGCTAATTAGTGCTTGCCACTCTCCATTGGACCGACACTGTGAGATGTCTAGATATTCATCTGACTAAAAAGCTGTAGCTTCTTGTGACCTAACTTATTTCTGAAGCAATTATTTAGAAGTAAAAAATTCTGCTTTCCTTTTTCAAAACCTGTCTCCATCTTAAGCTGTTCTAATTTTGCAAAAAATGCACAATTAATTCTTCCAAAACCCCCAATCACTTACAGCTACAATATTGTCTTGATGTTACTCAAAGGATCACATGACAGCTGTAACATTTTGCACTGAAACTATTGGCTGGATTAATGGTCTTGGCCACGTTAATGAAGTCCAGAGCTAGAGAGATCATTTTGCTTAGCAGACTTGGTTGCTTGTACAGCATAGATGATGCAAATGCTTTGTGCTCACTTACAGAAGATCACAGAATTGTAAAATAGTTTGGGTTGAAAGGGACATTTAAAGGTCATCTAGTTCTACCCCCAGATGTGGAAATCACAGAATACTAAAGGTTGGAAGGGAGCACTGGAGATCATCCAGTCCAACCTGCCAAGGCAGGGTCACTTAGAATGGGTGACACAGGAACTCTTCCAGGTGCATTTTGAATGTCTCCAGAGAGGAAAACTCCATAACCTCCCTGGGCAGCCAGTTCCAGTGCTCTGCCACCCTCAGTGTAAACAAGTTCTTCCTCATATTGAGGTGGAACTTCCTGTGTTTTGGTTTATGGCCATAGGTCCTTGTCCATTTTAAATACATCCCATTTTGATTGTAAGATCACTCCCTGAAACCCTAAGTTGCCCTTCCACTCATTAATTACAAACAGCACCAAAAGAAGTGTGGTTTATCTTGTCTGTGTACACAGAACATCAGCTTATCTTTTATGCCATGCAGTTCACAGAACACCACTCTGCTACCTCAGTATTGAGTCCAGCAGCTTTTGTCCACTTTTTCCAAAGAGATGTCTTTGACTGTATTCAAAGACACAAAGAAGTGGGGAATACACCAATACTGCTATTTTGTTCTCATGGTTAACTGCCACCAAAATAATTTCCCTACTGCTTATTTTTGGTATCTTCTGATTTAAGTTATGTAGGCAGTTCTTCCTGATGTCATTTTGAACAACTGAAGCCTCAGTCCAACACGTATTTAAATCAAGGGAAACATTCCTATTGATTACAAAGAATATTGAACCAAGCTCTGAATTATATATAACACTTTCTGTGGTTTATGAGATGAATGTTAAAGAAAGTGTCTCTTGATTTTCTAGCAGAAAGAGAATATGGATGACAGAGAGAATGCTGCCCTCTCATGGTTTTATGGATAAATATGATCTTATAATATATAAAAAATACAAAAATAATATTTTAGGTCACTACATGCTGATCTGTTCTCTTTTATGTATTGCACTGAAAGGCATACTTGCAACAGGTATCATTCCTGCCACAAAAAATGTTATAAAAGCACTGAAAACACAGCCCATTAATTGCAGACATGGAAGTAATGAAGCTCAAGGAGAAAGGGTGATGCCAGACGCAAATTTAGTATCACTTTCTTTCAATCAATTTTTTAAGCTCATCCAGTCTCCAGATGAATTGTTCCACGCACCATGCTTTGCCTGCTGGAGAAGTCCTGGCTGCCACTGTGCAAGAGGTGCAGAAAGTATTTTTCTAGTTTGAGAGCAAGTCAGTTCCAAATTACTGGGATATTTTTCCTCTCCAAATGAGTAATTGACTGAGCAAGCATAAAGGAATAGAAACAGTTACAAAATGACTGAGAGCAAGTCAGGCTTCCTACACATCCTTGGTGGCTATTGAACAGTATGGAACACATCCAGCACACCTAACATATCCAGTGCATGCAGGACCCAGGGCAGCTACTGAACAAACTGCAAGATCAGAGCTGGTGTTGGTCTTCTGTGCCCTCTGTGCACATTCTCTGCCCAGCTGATAATGATCTTTTTTGTCTTCATGACCAGTTGGAAATTCGCAATGAAAAACATGGCATTAAAAGAGAAAACCCTGTGTGGTGATTTCCCTGGAAAAGGACTCCTGCAGGCTGTTCAAAGCAGCTTTGTATTTTTTTGTGAGAAATGGATATCATACTGTATAACCTCAGACCATGAGCTCAATCACATCTCACATTCTGTGGAATCCTTCATATGCAAAACCATGAAAGAAACCACATCAATATGTGCAGACCACTGAAATCTTCAAATAAACATTACCCACATTTATCTATCACTTCTGTACTAGGAATAACAAAATACCATTTTGACTAATTGCTAAACTAAAAAAAATGCATAAAATAACTAGTTGTATTTAAACAAATCATAGGCCAGAATAGACCATTAGGTCACGTAGCCTTGTCTCCTGCATAACAAGAATTTCCCCTAATTACTGCCAGTATGTTTTGTTCGACTCTAACAAAATACTCCAGGAAAGCACTGGTGTGAAAATGTCAAGAAAGATAATTCCTTTCTACCTTTGTCAGTTTGTGAAGGTTAAATCTCTGTCATTCTTAAGAGTTTGAGTATTTCTCCTTCACTTCTCACTGACAGATATCTGTCTGTCAGTCATCATTTTATAGCCTCATTGACAAAGTGTATCTTAATTTAATAGATGAATCTTCCAAACAGTTGTTACTCAAAGGATTTTTTTTAACAGAGACTTTCTAAAAAAAATGATGGCTTTGTCTCCACAATAATATTTTTAATAGTTTTGGGTGTAGTCATGACAATATAATGTAAAATAAACTTTTGTTCCCACATGGGGTGGCAAACCCTGGAAGTTATTGCACTGAAAGGGGAAATTCACTCTGGGAATAATATGGCTTACCCATCTTTTCAAAATTGGACTGGGGTGTTTCGGTCTGGCCATACTAAAAAAAAATTACTTGGATACCAAATGTGAATATTCAACACATTTCAAATTGTGTTTCAAATTTGTTTTGCGTCAGGTTATAATACTGTAGTAGGGTGAATGGCAGCAGAGTAATTCTAGTTTCCAGTTGGTCTCAGGGAAGAAAACCTGTCATATCTATCACAGTCAACCAGATATATCCCTCTGAGCACAGACTGGATTTTACTTCTCATGAGTGTCCTAGACAAAGTCAGATTCCAGGCTTCCCCAGTTACTCATCTCTGTTTCTCCATGGTGCCAGTGTTGCATGTCATGGTAACCAATTTTAAAATGCCAGAATAAAGGATAAAGATAAACTGTAAATATTTTTTACTCCTCCATTTCTCCGTAGCAGATTTCTGTGTGTCAAGAGTCAGCTCACACATAGAATCATATTAAAAAATCACTTGAACATATCCCTTGTCTCTTCCCAAAGTAATTGCATCAGAAAAAAACACAGGAGAAGAAAAGCTTATGACAATTCATATTGCCATATGGACCAAATAAAAGGGTAAATATCTGCTTGACACATGCCTACACAAGAGGACAATTCAGACAGCTAAGCAAGCATACCTTTTCAATTCCTCTCAAAAGACTCAAGTGGAGTAAGTGTCTGGCAAAATTATCTGATAAGGTCCACTTTGGGGACTATCACAAACCTCAAATTTCCATTCCACTAAGAGATCTGATGCTGGCAAACAGAAAGAGATGCACCTGTAGCAAATCCACAGATCCAAAGTGAAATACTCAGAGATTTGTGTCCTCTCTGTTTCCTATGACGGTGTAAGAGGCTTGTGTCTTATTCAGATACACATCTTGCTAACAAGGCAATCCTGTTACCCATATACTCTGGGCTGAAGTTGTAAATGTTTCCCTATTAGAGGGCTACATTGAAATACGACCACTTTGCATTTATCATACTACATTGAAAATGCATATAAACAATGGTGCAAGTTAAATAATATTTGTCAAAATCTACCCTGGCATTTTGATTCACCCAGTCTGCTGGTAAATGTTCTTTCTTCCTCTCCACAGCTATGCTAAATACAGCATGGCATATTTTATATATTCAGGATTGGAAGGCATTTAATTCATTACATCATACATCTTCAGAATCTTAACCAGAAATATACCTTGCCAAATATATATATTTAGCCAGTGGCTAAACGTAATGTTACAGAAAACATCTTTAGAGGGCTGTGCAATCCTAGGAAATTATATGCAAGCTCTGTAGCCTGAAGCTTTAGAGAAGTGGCTTATGGACAACACTACAGATGCTACAGCTTCCAGGATTAGGGATTAGGTGTAGCCAGACATGACAGCCATTACCATAACCCAAGCTGATAAGGAGAATAAATGATCTTGCTCCAGAAGGTATTTTTAGTCTGTATTGTCATAGACCAATAAAGTCTTGTTGCTCCAGAGGAAACAGAGCTCCGCCTGAAGGGGCTGAAGGGTACATGCCATCGAGCCATCCGACAGTGCACATGAATGAAAGATCTGAGATAAAAGGAATGAAGAATGGGAAATGGCATTTACTCGTAGCTGTCTTTGGGTCCACTGAGCCAAAATTTCCCATAAGCATGGTCAAGTTCCAGAGAGAATTACAGAATCACAGAATCATTTAGGTTGGAAATGACGTCCAAGATTATTGAGTTCAACCTTTGACTTATCACCACCTTGTTAACTAGATCATGGCACTGAGTGCCACATCCAATCATTTCTTGAACACCTCCAGGGATAGGGACTCCACCACCTCCCTGGGCAGTCCATTCCAGTGCTGAAGAACCCTTTCCACAAATTCTTCCCAATTGAGGTGCTCTCACTGTATTTCAGAATTGTTGCTTTTCTCTATGGAAATCTGCTTACTGAAATAGCTGTACAGTGAAAACAGCTCCAGACCTACAGAACAGAGACTCGCCTTCTGCTTTATACATGTTTTGCATTAGCTGTGCCTTGGGGTTGTTTTTTTACCCTCATTCTGCCTTATTAGTATGGATAAAGGAGCTGATGACTACAGAGATTACAAGGTTTTTATTCAGAATCCCCCAAGGGCCATTTTGAGCATTTTTGTAGCTATTTATCTACCCAAAACAGAAAGCAATGGACAGATGAAAGAGAGAGGAATGAAGCATTATGCAAAGAAAGAATTGAAAGAACTGGGATGGTTTAGTCCAAAGAAAGGGACCTTCTAAAAAAGTAACAGCAAAATTAGCCATTCTCTACCCATATTGAGCACAGAAGAGAAAGGAATGATGTTAAAAGACAGCAAGAGAACTGTAGGGTGCACCTGGAAATACTTTCTGTTTGGAGGACTGTTGAATACTGGGAGAGGTTGTGTGAAAAAGCTATGGCTTCAGTGTCACTAGGATTGTATAAGTAGAGGTTATAAAAACCTTTGTCAGCTACAGCTGATTTTATCTGGATCCAGCAGAAGGTCTTCAGTGGCCTCTCAGAGTCGGTCCTTTCTAGGGAACAGCCACAGTCCTCAATAAACTCTTCAGCTTCTGCTCCCCTTTTACTGACACTGAAATCACAAGAGCTGCAAGTTATGAAAGCCTCGGGAAAGAACCAGGCAAAATTTCTGAAAGGTTTAGGGAGAGGCTTTCCAAGTACCCCTGAAGACTTTAGGCCCACTACACCCACTGTGACCACAGAGAGCGTTAGCAGAGGAGAAGGGATGAAGCCATGTGATTAGAGAACATTTTCTGTTGGGTGTTTACACAAGTAGACGGGAAACCAAATTTAAAAACTCTTGGCAGAGTTATGAGGCAAGAGTTTTGTATTAATCATTCATAAGGAGGTATTTCTGTTTTCTACCACTAAGCCTGCATGCCTTTTCCTCTGAATGCAGTTCTAGCAGTGTGCTATAAATTATTGGACCTCATGGCAAGTGTTGTGTATTTGGGGCACATCAGGAGGCAACACAGTCTGCAAGAGCTTGAGCTGGGGATGTTGGTCTCAAAAGAAGATCAGCCCAGGACCTATCCAAACCTGTCCATTGTTTTTGCCAGGAACACCAGGAGGAAAGCTTACAGATAGAAAATGACTTTCTCCTAATACTGGCCAGAGGTCTTTTTTCAGAACACTGAGAAAAAAAGTACCTCCTAGTGGAGCCACCTTTCCTACCTCCCTGATGGTCCTTACCTAGCAGGTCTAAGAAGAAGAAAGTAGATGCAAAATGGGTCTGAAATGTTTGATTAGGTATAGGGGAAGTAGCAAAGCTCAGAGTCTCAAGGAGCTTAAAGTGCAGGGCTGAGTTTGGGATCTGTTCTGTACAAGAAAGTAGGGGAGGTATTCACACCAACCAGCTGAGGAAACACAGGGAAATACACCTGTGGACTCTTATCACCATAAAATGAATGTGCTTAAATCCTCTGAGCAGCTTTGCAATGGCAGGGGAGAATCTCCTAATAAGACCCTTTGATCATGGGAGGCCTTGAGAGAAACCCAGATGTATATCTGGAACAACAATCTTTCCCCTGGCTGCACCATTCCCTTCCAGGGAATCAGAAAGCAAGTTCAAGGATGGTTGAGGCTTTTTAATACACCACAGTACTTCTATCTAAGCAAGGCGCGTCCTCTGCCCACCCCACAGGCACTATCAGGTACTAAGTTTCCCGGAAGTCATGTAGTGCAAGTCATTCTTAGCACCCAGCCAGTTTTTCTAGTGAGCCTTTTCCAAGCACTTTAAAGCAAGACTCAGCCTTTTGTTGCAGCCTGACATCTTTTCCAACCATTTCTAGGATTTATCTGGTATGCTTCAGACATGCTGTAGGCTCTACTCCAAATCATGTTTCAAGGACCATTTGTTTTAGTAATTTCTGGGTTAGTCTGCACCTCCCAGCACAGCCTAGTCCAGGCACTTGCTCTCCAGCACAAAAGTGACTCTGCCAAGACACTGTCTTCTCCACCCCTTCTCTCTTGGGTGAACTTACTGTCCCCAAATAATTTAATCTTCCCACTTGGCTGTAGCTGCCTCTTCCAATGAAACTAAAGCCACTGGCAATCAAGCCTTCATTCCTGAGAGGAAACCAAGAACAGTCCATCGGTCTGTTTCTTGATTTTTCAGGCTGTTTCTTCCAGTCAGAGGCAGAAGATAGAAGGAAAGGTGTTCTTCAGTCACAGGAAATTCAGGGGGCAGGCTTGAGCAAAGGGGGAATAGCTCCAGGAGAGAAACAATAAAATATAAAATGAAATGAAATGAGATGAAATGAAATAAGATAAAATAAAATAAAATAAATGTTCAGTGTCAGAATCTGAGTGGTATTTATGGCTATACAGGAAAATATGAGCATCTATGCAGTTTCAATATTTTTTGAGAGCAATAAAGCTAACATGGATCTAGTCCAATCTCTAAAATTCTGCCACAGTGTGTTTTTTCTAATTCTTGAAGATTAAAGCAGCCTCTGGCTCTCCCTCAGTGGCCCAATAAGTGTTGCAGGCTGCCAGAAAATAAACAAGCTGTATTAATTGCCCTCTGTGGTGGTGTTTCTTCCAAGAATGGTTGGCACTGTCTCTGTAGCCATTGCAAGTTCTTGCCAATGGCTGTGACTAAGAAGTGGATGGGTAATTGTGACCCCTTTTTTCTGGTTTCCTGTATTCACCACAGGTATATCACACCACAGTGAATTTGGTATTAAAGATATTGACAATGCATAATATCAAAAGTTTATCTTCAGGCATTCATTACCTACAAGAAAAGTATTGAAAAAGATAACCCAAGGTTAAACTTTGTTAGTAACTGGTGTGGATTTAAATTCATTTAACAGCGGAATTCACCTTGAATCACGACAGCATTTTCCTTTCCTGGGCAAAGATTTGACTGCTGACAGGGTTTTCCAGTAAAGAAACTCAAGGCACCTTCAGTCATTCCAGCTGAAGACTCTCTTAATTGTGAATCAACTACTTAGAGCTGCATTCCATGGAGCTGGAAAGAAAAAATAAACACAATCAATGCATTCCACTCTATTTTAAGAGGTTTGCTGTTTTCCTTTTTTTAAATTTTTAATCAGTACAGATATTAGCTCAGATGCACATTCTCAGCCTTCCCAGTGTTCTCTATAACACATGTCTTACAGGAAAACGCTAATGAGGTCTTAGATTCAGACTGTGTTATGTTTGTGCTCTTTCCAGTACTCAGGGAAAACAACACATTGCCAAAGTTCCTTCAATGTTTATATCTTAGAGGCAATACCTGGTGTGTGAGATCACTGCACACACCCAGGCTTTTCACTTTGAGACAATTCTTGTAAGTTGTAATAAAGAAAATATGTTTTGCAAAATGCATTGTTTCCAGGACCAACAGTTATAACTGTTCCCACTTTGGTTTATACTTGACATGGGTTTTAATTTCGAAACTGGGCAGAAACACTAATTTAAGTGTAGCAGTTTTGTTCGCTTACTTTACTCTCTGTGAGATAAGATGTTAGGAGTGGGCAAAAAGCAGGCTCAACACTTTAAAGAATATAAAGAAGTTTATTACTAACAGAATTAAAGGTAAAAGAAAATAATATGAACTTAAAACAAAGCCCCTTTTCTCTTCCAAACACTCCCCTCTTCTTCCAACCCGCACAAAAAGATAACAAACATGTGATTTCAGGTCAGTATTACAGTCTTTAAAAGTCTCTTCCATATTTGAGAGGAAAAGAGGTGCCTTCTGCTTAGCATGGTTTCCAAACTGTTAGAAGCAAAACCAGATTCTGCCCGGAGAAAAAATCTGCTGCCGTGAAAAAAAACCATCTCTCTCATGAATTTTGCAGTCTTTTTACACTACTACCATGGGTATCTCTTTTAAGGATAAGCGAATTCCAGCCTGAAAG
>VWZW01003916.1:2610993-2635403 GCA_013397115.1 Edolisoma coerulescens | reverse complement strand
GGCTCTTTCTTGCAGCAACTTGGAGTCTGTGCCGCTGCGCTGGAGGGGGAGAGTGGAGGGCGCAGGGGGCCCCGGCCCGGGCACCCCTCCTGGAGAGACCGGAAACCAGAAGCTCCCTTTCCTGCGGCTGTGCTGACTTTGATATGCGAAATCGTGAGAAGCGATTGGCTTACAAGTCTGTCTGTCAACTCAGTTTCCTTCAACCCACTACAGTTTATCCATCTTTTCTCTGATCTTTGGATAAAGTGTCAAGAGGATGCATCAGGTGGTGTGGAATATTGATGTAATTTTCTGGTGACAGAAGAAGGGAGGCTTGCGAATGAGATTTGACAGCTCTGGGAAATGATGTGGGTAAAAGGAATAATACAAATCAGAGTATTAAATTTCCACTGCATTTTATTTAAAATTTAAGGAAAGGAAAAGAAACTGCTGAGACATGTAAGCTGCTAATCATTACTGACTATAGCGCATGCAAACATATAAACCCACTGGTTTGCATGAGATTAAAAAAAAGGTGCTGCATTTTTCCAGTGTAGTTGATAAAGCTGAGTAAATAACTCAGTGTACAGTACACTCAGGAAGCTGGTGCTCAGTAGATTCTGTGAGAACAAGCAGCATTATGCTATTATATTCCACTTATGAGAACCAGTATACTCTGGGAAAAAGTGAATCAGGCCCTGTCCCTAGGAATTTCCGCCTGACAATATTTAATAGCTGCCTGAGGGGGTCAACAGGGGACAAGAGATCTGGTCAGCTCATTTCCTGGTCCTTAGGTGCTAGTTTAGGCTGTACTAGTTTCTTGTCATTACCAGTGGACCTAGGACTTGAACGGAGGGAAATTTAGTGCTCATAAGTTATGTGCACACTCTCCTTGCTTTTTGGTAGTATGTCTTTTCCCTGATTCATGGATTGAGACCAGCGCTCTAAGTAGAGACAAGAAGAAAAGGAGGATGTCATTCCAGTCTCAGCAGGAGCTGCTGCCTCGTACAAACACAGCAAACACATGCACAGTGTCTAGCAGGAAAATTTTATGGTTTAAAAGCAAAGCCTTTGAACTAAACACAAATCCCTTGCAGCAAAAGTGAGAAGGATTTTAGTGTTCAGCACAGGAAATACTTTATGCTTTTTTCCTTAGTGGAAGCAGCACAAAGAATAATTCATACTGAATTGAAGTTTTGTGGTGTCTCAACTTTGTTTAAAACAATTTTGAGAGTCCAACTCTACAGAGTCTGGTAAAAAATCTATTTTTTCAATCATTTAGCTGACACAGTGTGGTCTCCTTTGAAGGATGCAGAGCAGCCAGAGCAGTCAAAGAGCAATTTCCTTTAAGACAAGAACAGGTCTGATTTTTTCTTGAAAGGCCTCATCCCTTTTTCATTGAAATACAGAACATTCTTACTCACTGAGATGAATTCTGGGCCTCAGAAGTCCTGTAAATAATTTTGTGTTTTAATAGCTAAACAAGGTGAATGGATACCTCAGGAAGTGGAGGGGCAGGTACCAATCTCTTCAGTCTCGTGACCAGTGACAGGACCTGAGTAAATGGCCTGAAGCTGGGTCAGGGGAGGTTTATGTTGAATATCAGGAAAAGGTTCTTCACTCAGAGGTTGGTTGGGCAGGAACAGCTCCCCAGGTAAGCAGTCACAGCACCAAGCCTGACAGAGCTCAGGAAGTGTTTGGACAATGCTCTCAGGCACGTGGTGTGACTCTTGGGGTGTTCTGTGCAGGGCCAGGAGTTGGACTTGATGATCCTGATGGGTTCCTTCAAACTGAGCGTATTCTATGATTCTGTGATACAACAATTCACACATTCACTGACAAACCTCCTTTTCAATGAAAAAAGACTACTAAAATGCAATTAAATTGATGATTTTGACTTCAGATGATGCAGGAAAACTGCATCTAACCAAAATATGCACGTGTGGCTGGATCAGCACATTCAATTACTACTTCTGCTCACAAGAACCACTTTTTTGTCTGAGCTCAGCATTCAGGAGCCATTCTCCTTCCTAGGGCTGTTTGGGATTCATACAAAAGGAAGATGCAGCTTGATAAATTGAGTGTGCTCACAACACAAGTAGAGTGCACTGAGACCTGGGCCTTCATTTAAAGGTGGTGGGAAGAGGCAAGCTACAGAGTAACTCCAAGGTTATGGTACTTGCTCAAGTAGGAGAGCTGGCATATGGACCTTCTAGGATGACACAGCCCAAGTCCATGGCTTTTGCTTCACAGGACAGAGCCTAACCATCAAGCTGGGAGTAAGGAGTACACTATTCCTTCTCACTGAAATAGGGACACTCTGTAACTTGAGTTTGAGGTCCATGAGGTCAGAGAGACGGCAATGAGCAGACCTGGAGTTGGTAGCTCAGCAGTGTGGGAGCTCAGCTTCTAAGGCAGGGCTTAGATTTCACGTATTCAGTATCAACACACTCAAACTTTTGTTGTCTTTTGACCTTTTACCTCATGAAAGAGAGGGAGTCTTCAGTAGTGCTGCTTCTTTGTAACAGAGACCAAAGTGAACTGAGTGAAACTGGATTGAAGTGAAGAGACATTGCAAAGCTTTAAATGAAACATAGTTTGGCTCATAAAATTAGTCTTTACCCTCAAAAAGTTTCCTTTCCATCTCCTCCCCGCAAAAAGACTGACATTTCCTTTTACTTTTGTTGGGGGTACTTACAAAACTCTTAGTGATGGCTGCAGACCACCTATGTGATTTTCCTGCACCGGGTAATTTCAAAAAAGCCACAGAACTAAGTCACCACAAAGTGTCTATGAATATAAACACATAAAATTCATGGAAGCATTGTTCACTTACCATGTAACATAGCCAAGCATTCCTTCCTGTTATTGCCATCTTATTATTGGGAAAATGCCTAGTCCTGCTCATTCTTACAACTCAGCAGGTTCTTTTAAGCCAAAAGTGTGTTTCAATGAGAGATGAGCTGGCAAATTCACTTTTAAGTTTTTATTAAATGATTTCATGTGACCTTGGCAACAAAATGCCTTTTAAATAATTTCATATGACTATGATGATCAATGCAGAACCAAGATTTGCAGACAGTAAGTTGGTAGAAATTGCTGAACCTAAGGTTGAAACAAAGACACTCATTCTTCCACGGGGAAAAAAAAGGATACTCCTTTGCCATCCCTCTGTTTTTGCTATAAACTTTTCCATTTGTGCTTTGCTGTTTGTGTCTTTGGCACTGGTGATGAATTAAACTCAACAGACAACAACAACAACATCCTGAAATTTAAAGCAATATTTTATTTTGGTTTAAGTCTCCTGAAGTAGATAGTATTAAAGGTGAATGGATGGAAACGGGTGTAATAAGCTGAAGAATCAACTCCTTTGAAAGCAGTGAAAAAACAGAAGTTGCCATTAGAGGCACTTTAGCAGCAGGCTGAAAGGAGCATTAGAGAGACACACAGAACAAATGGAGTGCTCATTAGAGACTGACTGCAGCAAGCCAAGCAGATAGACTAGTTGGGTATTTCCATGTCCAGCTCCAGAACTTCAGTCATTCAAGTTACCAAAAGAGTGACTTTTTTGAAGTTGTATCTATTTTGCTAAAGTATCAGCAAGCCAAGCTAAATTAGCAGAACTTAGTAGGGAGAAAGTAAATTAAGTCCCCATTATATCAGCTCAGCTAACAAACCACTTGATACGAACTGTCTTCCCAAAAATGTGACACCACTTCTGCTCTACAGCTTTAACTAGAGCAACTGTAACTGCTTCATTTAAATTTGCTTCAATAATTTCTCATTGTGCCTGTGTTCACAGTACCACACTGCTATTTCCAACAAGACAGCAGTGACAGGGTTCTTTCTAGCTCTTGGGGATGTTTCAAAGTGGGGAGTAGAGAGGAATTGTTTTGCACTGCCAAGACAGAATGTGACTTTGGATCTTGGCAATGAGAAATAGCATACAGGTTTGAGTGACTTGCAAGTAAAAATTTGCTTTTTGGCATCAAGTTTATTCACTCTACTGATCATTCAGGAAAGGGTAAAGATTAGAATCACAAAACCCTTCCTCAGTTAGTTCCTCTTAACAGAGTCTGTTGTTTCTCAGTTAACATATAAAGCAAGCTTTCATGCTAGAACTGATATGGCTTATGTCAGTTTCTCACTATTACATTTCCCTGGGCTAAGCTAGGGACTCCAGGGAGTCCAGCAATAGCTCCCCTTCAGCAGTGAGAATAAGAGAAGGCTGAAACATCCATCAAAACAGAATTCAGTGATGACAAACATAAAGGGATCCATTATCTGCTTTCCTGTATATATTACAGACCTTGGACCTCCCTGGTTTTCAAGATCAGAGAGAATAAAATGTGTGGCAGGATATGAGGCCGTAAGTGCTACTCAAATTCTCCGTGTAGCAATGAAGTAGGGCTGAGACAGTACCGAATTTTATGCTGGCTTCCTGGGCAGGTGTGCTTTTCACCCTGGCTAAGGGACATAACATTTTCTTAACTCCCAACAATTGTGGAATGCATTGCTAACCTCACCACAGCCTGCCACAAGTGCAAACAGAAACCTACGGCAGCATGACAAACCTACCTCCGGGTCCAGCTTCGAGCTGCCTTCTCCTTCCAGCCACATGCATCCTGGCAATCATTCAGTCCCTTACTGTCCCTCACCTGCTTTTTGTGAAAACAATGTAATTTCCATTACTGGCATCCAAACCCCAATGTTACAAATATAAAAATCAGACGGCTATTCCCTCTTTCTTTATGGGATTTTCCAAGATTGTCTTGGATATATTTAGTATTCATGTGTAATGAGTCAGAGTGTCCACCTGTGGTCTCCATAAACCGATTTTGTAAACAGCATTGACTGATGTGACTCAAAAAAAAAAAAAAAAAAAGAAGGCCAGTTTCTGTTTTCCAGTTTTAGTCTGAATTCAAACACTGTTTGCAGTTCCAAGAACTCTGTGGGTTTCATGCTCTGGGTCAGTGGGTGGGGAATACTGGAAAAGGCACACTCCATCCTGTCCCCTTGTTCCGGTGGGCTGTAGGTCTGCAGAAAGATGACTTTATTTTATAGCACAGCAAACAACCTTTTCATTTAGCAACTGTTTAATATGGAACCTGTAGACGAGGCCCTGGCATACATATCTTCCTGTGTCCCTTCCTCACTTGGATGTTTCTTTTGAAAAATATTGAATTTTTACCCAGTACAAATGAATGCAGAAAATGAGCTGAGGTCTGTTTTTTGTAGGTGCTGAAAAGCATGGAAGGATGTAAGTCTGACTGACATTCAGTAACGCTTTGAAGAATATGGGAGAACAACTTCAGTGTTCTGATATCTAAGCTCAATTTAGCCTCATGTTGATAGAGGTGGCCACACTGTGAAATGCACCTAGACTTCTTAGTTTGAACTGAAGTCACTTGTGTGTGGTGTGAAGACCTTTGGGACTGCAATAGAATAATAGGATTGTTAATGTTGGAAATGACCTCTAAAGCCATGGAGCCCAACTGTTAACCCAACCCCACCATGTCCATTGCTAAACCCTGTACCCAAGTGCCACATCCACACACCTTTTGAAAACTTCCAGGGATGGTGATTTCACCACTTCCCTGGGCAGTCCATTCAAATTCCTGATCACCCTTTCAGTGAAGAAATTTTCCCTAATATCCAATCTTAACCTCCCTGAGTGCCACTTGAGGCCATTTTCTCTTGTCCTGTTAGTTATTACCTGGGAGAAGAGACCAATCCCTGCCTGGCTACAGCCTCCTTTCAGAGAGGTGTGGAGAGCAATAAGGTCTCCCCTGAGCCTCCTTTTTTTTCAGGATAAACCCCCCCAGCTCCCTCAGCTGCTTCTCCTCAGATTTCTGCTCTAGACCCTTCAGCAGTTCCATTGCCCTTCTCTGGACACGTTGCCCTTCTTTGGACAGCACTTGCTCTTGGTTTTTGAACAGCTGAGCTGTGGGTCTGAAATGTTCCTGTGTGAATTGAGAGGCCTTTTTGGTGCAAGAGAGAAGTTTTGGACAGACAGTGAAAGATTAACAGCAAAGAAGAGGAGGCAGCTTGTATCCTGTTAATAACTGAAGAGTTGTGTAAGTTGAAGTTTAGATTAACCTCTCTGACAGATCAATACCTCAAGTTAAAAGCACCATCATGCATAATGTAGACATATATAGATTTGGTTTTAAAGTCAACTATAAAAGGATAACTGAAATCAGGTCTGCAATGATGGCAAGCCCCATCTCTGGAAAAGATATATCTGAAATATACCTGAAACTTACGTTTCAATTTAAAATCTGGCATTTCTTAAGAAATTCTTGAGGCTTTTCTTAAGTTCTTGTATTAAAATCTTTCATCTGCTTACTTTGTAATTGCACAAAACAAGCAACTTGACAGGTGTTCTATAGTTGCTAAAGGACACTATAAAAGCAGATTAAGGCGTTAAAAGGACACATATAAGTGCATAGGTACATGCACTAGAAGGCTGTGTACATTCAAAAATAACCAAGGAAATTAAGCAAAAGGACATGCTTGCTGAGAGCTTAGTCAGTTGACTGTAATGGAAGTTTTGGCAAAAGCTAAAGGCAGGCTGGCCCCTTCCTAAACGATTGAATGAAATAATTGATGATTATGGCAGTATCTGCTGTGTTTCTTTTAGTTTCTGCATTAAATGCATTGTGTTTAGGGCTTAGAAATAGACCCTTAACTCACAACACGTGTATTAAAAGGTCCATTAAAACTCATAGAGCTTTTGAACCTGCTCTGAGTTGCAATCTTAATAACACTGCTTATTTTCCTTCACTACAATTTTATCAAATTTACAGTTAGCGCGTTTTCATTACGACAGTCAAGAAATATGGTACCTTGAAGGACTTTTACATTAATGCTTCAGAAACACTTGAATCTGGAGCTCAAAGCAAACTTCAAGGCTTTCAAAACCACTTAGGTAGGAATGTATAATACAATAAAAGGCAATATCTGCATGACTCTTTGCCAACTGAAACCACCAAGCACCACACAGATATATTAGGACATGATTTTGCCTGGTGCTGACGTGTCTTGTGAGTCATTGTGTACTCTCAGCTCTTTGAAATCAACCAAGTCAAAAGACACCCAGGACTTACTGAGATCAGGTTTCTTACAGATCAGTAAAACAGTGTTTTCTGCTATATTCTTTGAATAGAAGAACAAATGCCAAAGCATCCACTTGAAGACATCAAAATTACTAAAATTACCGGGGAACCAGCATTTCTCATGTCGTAAGGAATGCAAAGCAAGCAGCTGAGCTGGCAGATAACATGAAGCATGTTAATTTGGAATTATAGAAGCATTTGATAGCAAGGCAATGGCTAAAGTTCTATCAGCATATCTATTATAAGATGCCATAAAAACCTACTGAAACCAGATACTTGGTGTGTTCTTTCTGAGCCTCAGACTGATTCTAATATTTGCATTTGATTAAGTAGTTTCCACTGAAAAGAAATCAAATCGGTTATAATAACTGGAATTCTAGATAACAATTCAACTGAAGTTTAGGAGAATTAAATTTATTTGTAATTCTATTACCTAAAAAACTTTGGTCTTTAACATCAATTGCAATGCTTATTATTCCATAACTGTAAGAAAGAGCTTTCTTATTTTAAAAATAACCTGCAAGAGTAGAGCAATTGCTCATTCTTTATGACTTTGTGCTAAGTGTTCCTGATGTAGATAGGTGTGACTGACAATTTCATCTTAGTGTTAAAATATGCGCTAGAAATAAAATACAGGAACTGACTTAAGTCCATTATGTCTTCTGTGTGGGAATGGCGTCTTCTGCCTATTGTACTTTGTGCTTTTTGGTGTCTGTGATGCTATGTCAAGATTATTTACTGCCTAGCACAAATTTCCAGTCTTCCTCAGGCTAGCAGTATTCTTTCTTGCATATGAACTCCAGTAGGCTGGGCACTTTCCAAATAGGAAAGGCAGCTCAGCTTTTGTTTCAATGGTGTCACAAGCTAAAAAGGCATAACTGAAGCAGCAACTTAGCATTTAATGAAATCCAGCCAGGCCCCTTGAGCATTAAGCAAAGCCAGACACCCCTAGAAACACAGCAACTGTTATGGCAGTGCCAGTAACTTGGCACAGACCAAAGGGAAGGAAGTACAGAAGAAAGAACCATAGGCAATTAAAGTAACCGGAACTTCAAGGTAATTACCCAGTCTGTAACACAGCCCAAAGCAGGATAGAGGCTGCTATTCTTGTGACAAGTGTCATCCAATATTTTACAGCCTGAAGTGGTCAGGACTCAGAGCCTCAGTGCTGGGATTCACCTGCAGGAGAGCACCCCAGCAAGGCACGAGTGACTCAGGGTGAAGAATGTCATCTTCTGAATCACAATGCCGTTTCCTGTGGCACTTCTTTGTTTTATTTCCAGGATTCCCCTGGCTGTCTGATACTAGGTAGACTGTAAGATCTTTGGAAAACTGAAGATCTCTAAAGACTTGGACCAAGTTTGTGCTCACTACAATACAGTCAGTGTTGCTGACTTTGCCTCCAGATTGAAGGTTTCATTTAATTTCCTCTAGTCCTTATAAAGGTAAGAATGGTAGGTCTGATTTTAAAATATCCCCTTGTTTTTTTTAAGTTTTGTCCAGACTTCTGGTTCTGTAGTCATTTAAAAATTAGTCAGTGTTTCCATTACAAACTCCTCTTTCGGGGATTTATCATTGCAATAAAAACATATTCTCATGGCACATATATACTCACACAAATTCTCTGGTGAAGGAAGCTGAGTTCAAGTGTCAAAAATTGCTGCATTAGAGCAGGATACAAGGAAAAGGACAAAGAATTTGATTCTGGAATGAATGCAAAATACTTGGGTTTAAGCATCTGAGGAATTCTGTTGAGTTCCAGAGCTTTATTTCCATTGTTAACAAGGAAGCACAGGGATCAGAGTAATTAATAGTTGTTAAAAACAATTAATAAACAAATTAAATAAATAGACACCATAAATGTGCCTTGCACTCATTCCAAGGAAAGCCACATTTGCCTAGAAGGAAAGACATAGAAGAAAGCACATAGAAGAAAGGACAAAGATCACAATCTTAATACAGAAAATAGTGACATCTCAAACATGTAAGGAATTTCAGGTGTGCTCTTTACCTCTGCTCTTGTTCAATTTAACTGTAAGAAACTCAAGCTGTTAAAAGAGGTTTGTCTCCTACCTTCTGAAGGTTTGATAATGCAGAGTCTTATGCAACTTCCTTCTGCCTGCTGATAATATCTATCTTGCATAGATACAATAGGAAAAATGAGTGTATATTACAGTTATTGAAGGAAGATTACTGTGTGATGGAGAGAAACTGAATGATGTTTCTATAGATAACTGATTCTTCTTCTGAGGCTAGAACTCTAATCCAGCATTTCAGCAGTAGAAATTGTTCCTTCTCTCTTCTTTCATCTTGTACCACACATGCCTGTTGAAGGGATTAAAGACACAATTTTAAGAGTTGCTTTGAAGCATAAGGGAAGAGTCTGGGTAAAGTCACATCTTTTCCACGCATTCTGCACCAAGTCCCAGGAGTAGATGTATTCCCAACACAACACAGTGGTGCACTTATTTTCCTGAAACAAGTAAAGCAAGTGAGGACAATCTGGTGAACAAAAACAGAAAAAAAAGCCAACATCCAAAAAACCAAACCAACCCTCCTAACAATTTTCCCCATGGAGCTACTAAGCTGTTTCTTTAATATTCAAATATATCAAAATGGTGCTTTGGCCTGAAAACTTTGTCAAGTGCCATGCTGCTGCAGACAAGAAAATATTCTACAGTAAAATCTTTTGAAACTCAAGTCACTTTTAACCATTAGTTTATAGTTACAAACAACTGGAACTCACATGCCTTAGGGCACTTCCATCAAAAAGCTTTTACTGAGAAAGGGTCAACACAGACCCAGCAAAGCACTGCTGATGCAGAAAATTTTATCATATTTAGTCAGCATGTTACAATGAAGAAAAGCCATCTGGGAAGGGCTCTCTCTTAACAGTTCAACCAAATTTTGTGGAAGGACTCTGTCTTAACAGTTCAACTGCATCTGTTCACCTCCACTGGCACCACAATATGCAAAACATCAGAAAAAGGTTCTTTGTGAAAAAGGAAAATTAATTAGGGCTGAAAATTGTAATGCATTGTTATTACTAAATTAGTCCTAGGGGCAGATGTCCACATGACGAAAAGGTCATAGGAAAGGGACAATTTGCCACAAATGCCTACTTGGTAACTAAGCAAAACACTAAATGTCTGGGTCTGCTTGTGTTAGGCAGCAAGCCAGTGACAAATGACACCCTAGAGGTGCTTAAGAGGTGTCTGGATCTGGCACTGGGTGATGTGATTTAGGGTTTAGGGGTTACAGTGGCAGTGCTGGGTTCACATTTGGACTGGATGATCTTCAAGGTCTCTTCCAACCTAGACTTTCTATGAAATCCAAAATCAAGGAGTAGGTTTGCTAAGCCTCAGCTCAGAAGCCTGGTGCAAGACTCAAAATAAAGAAGTGTCTATAATACTTAGTCTTCTTTATGGCTGAAGCTGTTTTTTAAAGCTTCTTCGTAATTTGATTTGGGGCTGGCTGGGTTATCTTCCTATTGATTTTAAAGTATCTGCCAGTTTTCCTACAATTCTGCTCTACTGTTAAGTACAAAGGCTCAATTTCTGCTTACAGCCTACACATTATTTGCTTTTCTCCTTCCCATGCCTTGGAGCTTATACTTGCCTTTGGTTTAGGTTCCAAAAAGTGACAGGTGCATATGAACAGATGCCTAATCCATTAAGTGCAGTAATGCAGTATTGGGGCTTACAGTCCATGCACATCATTGATCCTTTCAGGTTATTGGATCCAATGGGAGTTTTTATACACTGTGACACTTTGTGTTCAGTCTGGGCATGACTAAATGGGGAATGGCAGGCATGCAACATTGCAGAATGAAGGTTTCTTGGGAAACCCCAGGTTTGGTACTTCCTTATTTCAAAGTGTTGATTTTGTAACCAGATCTAACTATATATGAATCAGGAACCAAGGGAAGAAAGAGTCCATGAAAAAGGCAACTGAAGATAGTAGCAGGGCACAAAACTACCAGGCTGAATTTGGATTGGCCAGATAGGCAAGTAGCTGGAAATTCTCCACTTCAGAGGATTTGATTTTCCACCTAAAAAAAGTGTGAGTTTCAAGTGTATGTTGCTAATTTATTTTTTTTAAGAAAGTCTACTCTGTTTGCATGCAACCACATCTTCATCAGCAGTGGGACACTGATGCTGACTGCTTGTGATGCAGTCACATTGGCATGATTGCCAGCTCTCTGAGAAATCATTTATACACTCAGCTACCAGCCACACACACTTATTGCCAGTGCAGAGAACTGGTGGAAAACAGGGTGGAGAGGGCTCCTGAAGTGGGGCAAAGAAGGGAGCCTTTCCAATTCTCCAGAGAGCAGTTCCAGCATCCCTGTAATCTCTTCTGCTGTGCTGGCTCCAGTGGAGCTGCACCAGCATCAGCTTGTGGTGCTGGCAAGCAGCCACATCTTCCCTGAGCTCTGATAGCGAGAGGCAGAAACATCTCTGGAAAAACAATTTTGCGAGACAAAAGTTACGTATTTCTTTTTACAGTAAGAGCTCCTTTTTGTCCTGCCACATACACCGGTGCACACTCCTCAACCACATTTCAAAGCCCTGCTGGATGTGCCAAAGATGCTAAAACTTCTCAGGATGAAGTAACAAGAACATTTTATGCCGAAATGGGTCAGGGCTCCCAGGCTGCAGGTAGAACAACTGCCACCCCTGATGATTAAAGCAATATAAGCTACAGCCTACCACAGGCTGGAGAAAAACTTCCTCCTTTCCTCCCTACCCACACATGAGTTGCAAGTTGCTGGTCCAGATTATCCCATGTATTGGGTCTGAGTGGGAAAGGGAGTGACAGAGAGACTGAGTGGGCACCTGGCACCCAGCCAGGGTCAACCCACAACATCCCAATAAAAGGGCTGTCACTGACAACAGAGTGAGAGGAATCCTCAGCAGGTTTCTTGTCTGGTCTTCCTGAATGAATGTGAATTTTAAATGTGCAAAATAAATGCCAAGTGTCTGCCACAGCTATTACAGGAAGAAGAAAAGAATAATGTCACATAATAGCTCATGTCTCTCTCAAGAAGCTTTGATGTCAGGAAACAAAACACGCAAATACAACGATTTTTCTAACTTATTCATCTTTGGGGGTTGCCAGAGGAAGGTCTTTTTTGCCTCCCAGACCACCACAAAGTTGAGAATGAGGAACAAGTGATCGTCCACATGACTCTTCTGTGAAAGTTCTGGATTTTCCAAAGGGCCGTTTACAGTTACATGTTTATTCATTTTTCCAGTCAGTGAGCATTACAAAAATAAAGGACAGAAAAACAGAGGTTATGCTAATAATTCCCGAGTGACTATCAAGAGCATGCTGTTTCAGCCTCTGATGCAGATGATAGCAGAGTTTCTCAGGAAGCTAAGGGAAGACACCGCCCAGCTTTGTGAAATTGCTTAGAAGCTAATAATTTGTAAAGTTTTATCTAAAAGGTCATACCAACAATTGATTTTTAGGTGATTCTTTGAATTATCGGTAGCATTTGCCACATTCACTGACAGACACCAACTGTAATAATTGTAGTGAGGTAGTCAGGAATTTTCCATCAGAGCTGAAAAGCCCTGATGGTCAGAAAATACATCTATGACTTAAAAAAAAAATCTTTCCATTGAAGAAACAGTACCAAATTTCTGGTCTTCTGATATTCAGAAATATTCTGTAGTTGAGATCTGACATTTAGACTGTTTTATTTTTTATTAGATTTTCTGTCTTACAAAACAAATCAAGTCAAATTAGAAAAATTCTGTGAACTTGACTAAATATTGAAAATGTTGGCCCATTTTTCTGCCCTCCCTCTGCATGATTCACTGAATAATCCAATATGTTGCCTTGCTCCAGTAGAAGTGAAATAAACCATACCTTGCTTCCTCATGGGTATGTTGATAATGGATAATCTGTTCATCCGCATTAAATGTAACAACTCTTCTTTGTGATTTCTTCTTTTTGGAAACATCTGAAACTTCTGAAGAAAACAATACAGACTGCTAAGCCATGCCAAAACAAAGGCTGTCACGGACAAAAAGTTGTGTTGTTGGGCAAAAGCAAAAAATTGTCTTCAGAGACACCTTTCTGCATAACTGTCGGTATCTTTTTCATATTATTTGTCATGTGAGTTCACCTTGTATTTTTTTCTACTTTCCAAAGTAAGTGAAAACCAGTCCCTTGGAATGGAAGTACCTTTGATATGTCCATTCTTATGTGCTTCTACCTGTACCTGTTCCCATTGTGAACTTACATCATTCTATTGAAATGAACCTGGTGAAGAGGTGAACTGGGCTCTTCATATTTAAGCACTCCTTTTTCCATGCTATATTCACAAAGGATTTGGTAAAAAACTCCGGGAAGTTAATGGGAGTTTTTCATTCATTTGCATTCAAAAACATGCTGGAGAATCCCATTCCAGTTCTGTAGCTTCCCTTTATTTTTTCACTTTACCCTATTTCTTCTTTCCACAAAAAAATTGGGATATTCTCTGTTGCTCCCATGTCTTTTCCATTTGAATCATGCATCCTTCCCAACCCTTGTCACTTGCCTATCAGGTATATCAAAGTGTGTCTGAAATAGCTACCTGGCTTTCTTATTCCCATTCATGGTGGAATTTGTTTCTCCCACATACAGTACAAAGTCAAATGCTTTGTGGAAATCTAATAGAATCAACTCTCCACTCTGGAGTTTTGAGATACAGCCAAAGGAAAAATACAGGCACAGCCTCTGGACCTGAACTGTTCTTGGGAACAACTGCATAAGCAATTCTGTGGCACTGTGCCTAAGCTCCTTAGCTTTGCTGGATGCAGACTGACTCACAGGATCCTCTTAGCTCTCTCTGTAACCACTGCACTGGTTGATCTGCAAACCCAATTGTCTTCTCCTGCATAATGTGGGGATGACTCTTCCCTTTATTAAGCAAATTGGCTGTCTCATCTAAAAGGTTATTTAGGCAAAATGTTGAGGTTTTAACCTCAGATAAAGATATTTGCAAATATCTGAACTCCATTTTTTTTCAAGAGAGACACAATGGATCATCATGTGAGAACAACCAAGGTCACTAGGAAAGCAAGGCAACACCTCAGCCACCTCTCTAAATGAAAGACAGAGGTAAGACTAGAGGCTCTAACTTAAATAGCTGTCGAGTTTGTCAAGAACAATATATGCTGCAACAAGTTAAATCAGTGGGCCTAAGGACTGTTACCTAATGGAAGCAGACGATGCTGTGGGCTGAAAAACTTCCCTGGTAAGAAGTGTGGCACTTCAGGAAGAAAGCTGCACTCTAATTGTAATACATCATGAGATAAATCAGCTTTTAGGATAAAGGATGTAGAACTAGTTGGCATTTGGGCCTAAAATTGATAGAGTTATAAATACTTCAAATACAATTGTTTATTTAAACACGTAAACATATTAAATATACTTTATTAAATATGCATTGCAGAAGATCTAGCAGGTTACAAAACAATGGTAACTAGCCACTAGAACAGGGTAGTTGTATTTTCAGTCACTTGAAGTAGTAATATAGAGATGACACATCTTCCCATCACCACCAGCAGCTCTGAGCAGGAATCATTCCGTGAAATTCCCAGGCTTGTGTTACGTACGTGTGATGGTTTTGGCTGGGGTAGAGATCATTTTCTTAACAGTGGCTGGTGTAGGGCTGTGTTTTGGATTTGTGCTGAACACGAAGTTGGTAATATAGAGGTGTTTTTGTTTTTGCTGAGCAGGGCTTACACAGAGCCAAAGCCTTTTCTGCTTTTCATACAGCCACACTGTTGAGGAAATTGGGGGTGCCTGGGAGGCTGGGAGGAGACACAGCCAGGACAGGCGACCCAAACTGACCTAAGGGAAATTCCAGACCATATGACATCATGCTCAAGATACAGAGCGGTGAGGAAGCAGGAAGAAGGGGACGTTTGGAGTGATGGTGTTTGTCATCCCAAGTCACCATTGTGTGTGATGGGGCCCTGCTCTCCTGAAGATGGCTAAACACCTGCCTGCCCCTGGGAAGCAGTGAATTAATTCCTTGTTTTTCTTCACTTTTGTACAAAGCTTTTGCTTTCCCTATTAAACTGTCTTTATCTCAACCCATGAGTGTTCTTGCTTTTACCCTTCTGATTCTCTCCCCACTTCTGCTGGCAGGAGAGCGGGTTAGGAGCTGCCTGAGGCTTGGTTGCTGGCTGGGGTTAAACCACAATAATAGGTGTGCTGGTTTTGACTGATATAGAGGTAATTTTCTTCACAGTAGCCGGTATGAGGCTGTATTTTGGATTTGTGCTGGAAAAAATGTTGATAATGCAGGGATGTTGTAGTTACTGCTAGGCAGTGCTTACACAGTGTCAAGGTGTTCTCTGCCTCTCACATCACCCCCACCACAACAGTAGGAAGCCAGCCTGTATCACCGTAATGATCCCTTCTGTTTTAAAAGCTGTGAGTGCTATACATAATCCCTGTAATTAATCTAGCTCCATAGGCTTCTGTTTACGAGTCAGTTATTTTGGCTGTGTGTATCAGAAAAAATAACTAGTTGCAGCCAGTCAGGCTTATTGAAAGTAGGGAACTACTATTTGGAGCAAAGTCTGTTTCTAAAAAGCCTGCTGTATAAGCCTATGCTCATTGGAAACACCGAAGTTGATCCTGATGACACATCCTATTTGCTGAAAGTTTACGGTAGATTGACTCATGCAGTTTTATGTTGTGCTCAGTTCAAAACACTTTTTTTTTTGGTTGAGTGGTAGCTGTTTCAGTGGTTACCTTTTGGTTTGATGGTTTGTTTTTATAGGGCAGAGAAAGTTTACCCAAATTACAAGCAGTTGCCAGTATTGCCTGAAGAAAAATGTCATCCTGACATTGATTTCTTTGGGGAATGAATCATGCAGCCATATAACTTTTAGCAATGCTGTCTGTCTAGATTTGTGATCTTTTTCTTTCTTTTAGTACAAAGTTTGTCACTTGAAACAATGTGTGATGTCTCGTCTTAAGCATATTTATAGTTTTCCCTCTGTTTACCAACAGTTCTGTTCTGTGTGTCATTCGTGTCTGGCATATGCATCATCACTAGTTCCATTTCAGTATAGAAACCCATAATTTCACTTTATATTTTGTCCATATGCATCATTTTTGTGGCTATGTTTTATCCATGATGGGGCATTACATGGAGGCCTTCTTAATGATAGAAAACATAACGTGCCCCAAATATAGCACAGTATGGATAATTGCAGACAGGAGTTTAAAGGTATTTTTGTTTTTGACAATTAATGACTGCCTGCATGGAAGTTTTATTGAATTGCATCACATAAAAAACCACAAACAGAAAACCAATGGCACATTCCTTTGGAGAGCTCCCTTGGGCTCATCTAATCCAAAGAAAATCAAAATGGCCAAATCTTTAAATCAGCACAAACAGAAAACCTACGTAATGAATACAGCTTGATGGATTTCCTAAGGCCAGATCCTATTCACTTGAAATCTCCCACTTAGGAGGAAAGGACTGAGGAATCCCAGGAGCAGCAAAATCAAAGCAGCAGATGTTTCTAGTCTGGTTCTAATCTCATGTAATTAGAAAAACAGATAAACCATAACTTCTCATTTTCTCATCCCTGCTTTCTTTTTAAAATTGCTGAATTCCCTTCTTTTCTTGTTGTATTACTGTGGGTCCCTGTTACTTACTATTTATTAAGTGCTTATTGATGCAAATCTTCAGAGGTGTAAAGCCATAATGTTTGTCCTGATGTTTAGGGGCTCTTGTCAATACATCTCATCTCCTGCCCTCTGCTTCCTTGAAAAAGGGCAGCTCAGCATTCAGTTTCTGCCTCCACTGCCCGCCCGCCCATGGAGCAGCACTCGCTGGACATGTGCCTGTCTGTGTGGCACAGCGTGACAGCAGGTACAGTCATCACATCTGAGGAAGATGTTACTAAGCATTCAGTTACTGACTCATTCCCTGCCACAAATCCTTCTTAAAGAAAACCATGTGAATATCTTCCTAGTTCTAATTGGCAGTAATTCACTTTCAGATTGATTAAGACTAGAAATTATTTTTTTTTTACCATTGAAAATAAGCCAGTTCCAGCTGGGGAACTGGCATAGGCAGCATTGAGCAGGATTCAAGTCAAAATCTATTTCCAGTGCTCATCTGTACCCTCGTGAAATTGGCTTCCCACCTCCGTGAGCAGGCGCTGCGCCATCCTGCTGCATGGGTACAAAGGTGGGCAGCCAAACCAGCATGTGCACACACTGACTGTGGGCAGGAAAGGCACAAATCCAAGCCCAGGAATGCGGATGCAACAGCATGGCTGGAGTGTAAGCACAGATTCAACAGTAAATGGACTGTGTCAACAGCATGAAGCTGGAATCGCCTCTGGTATCAGCCAAACAGCCTCCTTCACTGTGTGAAGAAATTTGCTGCTGTGATGCAGCATTGTGGATGCTTTGCATGGCAAACCTCTTCTGTGCTATAAAGCCAAGGACCAGTTAAAACAAGAGGTAATCTCTTACCATTAACCCAACCACTAACAAGTTCAGGTTTATTCTTAACTGCTTCTGGCTGGTAAGAACTTAAGGATGTGCTTTTAACTGCCCAAGGGGTAAGACCTCTTTGCCACAGAACAGTACAAGAACCTGCCAGGATCTACTCTTCGCTCCCAACTCATGCTGCTGACCAAATTGCAGGCACCTAGCAGATTGTGGCAATTTCCTATCCCTTAGACTGAAAGTGACCCCCCTGGAACTCATAAGAATAAAGTTGGAATCTCCAAAACACTTGGAGAAATGACAGTGCTACATGTTTTACTGATACTGTTGGACACAGTCTGACACTGTCTTTGGAACTGATTTAATCTTACTTGTAAACTCATAAATTCTTTTGAATGCTGTCATAAAATTCCACACATTAAACAAAACCAAGCCCCAGTTTTTGGTGATGAGAATTACTGTGCTTATTTATGAACCTTTCTTCTATATCTATACTTATATTGCTGCACCAGAGAGCAGGTATATTAAAAAGTAAAGCATCCAAGTAGGTGTCACTTTCTATGTTGGGATGAGACAAATAAAAACTTGAAGTCTAGGAGAATCCTGCCTCAGGGAAAAACGCAGAAAGCTCTGTGGTTCTTAAAAATTTCCGTCAATGATAAAGTCATTACTATTCAGAAATCTTTTTATAAGCCCTGTAGCCCTTTTTTTTCCTTGCCAGAGGTGGCTCAGCAGTTCTTCCAAGCGATGTGAATTACTCCAAATTGGTAGAAGTCACAGCAGTCCTTTTATCCAGTCTGTGGTAGTACTCTATCTGTTAAACCACTACTAAACTAAAAAGCAGCCATAATGACATCACGTTGTACACCTAAGCAAGTATCCACAATTCAGAGGCATGCATATGAATTGGGGATTGGAATCCAGCCTTCTAGTTTCCAAATCACATGTCAAAAGCTCCAGAGGTAACAGTAATAATAAGAACTGAGTAGGAAAACCCCATAATTTTAAAATCTTTCTTCATTACACAAAACTTGAACTTGTAAAAAGACTTAATTCATTAGCAGGTAAAAAAAAATAAAGCAAACACAACAAAACAAAGAGATTTCTGAGTATGAATTGAGTGATGGAGTTTTTTTCCTTTACTTTTGTTATGCTATCAAGTGGAAAATAAGCCACCACCATCACCCTGCCTCCCTTGCAGTAGCAAACAGTCTGGCAGACAATAACTAGGAAGATGGGAGAATGAGGTTCAAAACATTCTTTTTCTTGCCAGAAAGACACCCACACAGACATGAAACCAATGTTACAACACATTACACAACACTGTGCGTCTCCACACAGCAGGGAAACAACTTAGGACGTAAGACAGAGTTCACTGGGCAGGACAGATGTCTTGAGACACATTTGGTAGCAGGGTTCAGGCACTGACCAATGCCAGGATCCTCTGTGCTTGGAGGGAGGTTTTCAAGCTTTCTCTGGTTTCCTGCTCTCTCATTTTCCTCACATCCTCGCCCTCCCTTTTAGCTGGATCTTGCAGGGCAGGTAGCTGCATCCTGGTTTGTTGGTGTTTCTTTTGCAAACAGCTGAAGAAAGTGCTAAAAGCTGTTTGGGTCTAGCTCTTTTTGGAAAGTATGCGGCAGAGTTTGAACCGGAAAGGAAGAAAAAAAGAGAAACTAAATAATTATAAATCTAGATGATCTGTATAATAATAACCTATAAGGTTAACCTATAACATGGGTAATGCAAGACACATCAGCTGAATTCTAGGACCAGGAGATGAAGAACAAGTAGGACTGGTAGAACTTGAGGTTTGAAGTTTTGTCATTGCTCTGCATGATAAACAGGTTTCATATAAAATCCACAGGTCAGCACATCACCTATGTACCACTTAATCATTTTAGGGTTTTTTCCTGGACACAAGCCTAACACCTGCCATCTCTTGTGCCTGTGTCTGCCACCATCACACGGCTTTTTCCAGAGCACCCCACACAGTTCATGGAAGGGTCTGAGAGCATGCTGGAAAGCAAAGCTCAGCTTTGCTCTAATCCAAGGCTTTGCACAAGGTTCTGTCAGTTTGTGCTTCAATGTCAGTGACTCTTCTGTTCTCTTACAAAATGTTAAAGAGAGCAGAATCAACCTTTCCCGGTTTGTCATGGTGGGGAGAATATCTGTTCTCTTGGGACAACTTGTGCACTGCTTTGCCACTAACCCATACTATAAACTTAGAAAGCAAACACAAAGGACTGCACACCAGTGCTATTTCAGTTCACAGTTGTGTGTCCAGGTCCGTTTCTAAATAGAAATACTTTCATTAGCCATGCAACCCTCTGTTTAATTGCTTACATGATTTTTTTTTTTTAAGAAAGGAGCCTCAAACCAGAATGGGAAGGGTATAACTAGGCAGGACAGAAGTGTGATTCCAGGCAGAACATTATATTTGGTTCCTATTTCTGCAGCCCAAAATAACAACTCTCCAAAGAGCATCAGGGATGTTCAAATTCCAGAGCCAGAAATTAGCTCCATAGCTCAAGATATGATGTGATCTCTAGGAGAAGAGTGAAGAACACTAAAAGAGAGAAATGCCTGAGATAAGAATGTAAAAATCTGAGGCTGGGTACATGCCCATAATCTCTCATGTGTAAACAAACAGTTAAATTTATGTCAGAGAGCAGCATGTTTAGTTTTCTGAAGAAGACATGTTTCCCAGAAGGAATTACATAAATATTTATGAAAATGAAGCAGGAAATATTTTCCCAGGGTAGGACACTGTTCAGCACTGCATCAGGTCAGTAGAAGCTGGGGTTTATTTTGTCAGTCTTCCCCTGGAACTGAATCATTGCCCTCTTGTTTGCAAAAATCTGTTCTGACACAGGAAGAGGCTGCACTTAGATAAACACAATTACAAGCCACACTGAGTATTTAATTTCTATCACGTCTCTGAATGCATATGTGAATGCCTTACATTTTTGGATAGATTCTCTGAGTGATTGCATGGAAAACAATAGCAATAAGTATCCATCCTAGGCTTCTCTGAAAGGCTGGTGCCATTATTTCAACGGTGTCCAGCAGAACTGAAAGCCTGCAGGCTAACAGAGCATTCTCAATCCAAGTGTTCACAATAAAAGTGCTTAGAACACATTCACTGTGAGCCAGGATGGTCTTGCTAAGTGCAAAAGTTAGAAACAAAAAGTTGTAATGCAGTGCTACCCGAGTGAGCAGAAGTTATCCACAACTGAGATCTGTTTACAAAACAGGGTGCAGGGTTCAGTACTGCACCTCATAAAACATCCACCAGCTCTCTGAATCTGTGGTCTGCAACCCAAGCTCCTTAAGAGATTTCAGTGCTGAGCAGCTGTTCTGTTCCCTGGGCACCGTCTCCAAATCCCTCCTGCCTCACAGCAGATACGTACAGCTGGAACCTGTGTCAGCTTTTCTGTTTAAGGGCTAAAAGCTGAGGGGCATAGGAGTGGGAAAGGAGAAGAGCATCCCAAGAAGGGGTTGTAAGCTCTAGTGCAGACCTAAAGCTCTCCCAGAGTGCCATTCTTGTGTCAGACCAGAAAAAGCTCACACCCATCCCTCAAGGTACCCAACTCAACAGAGAGCCAAACTCATCAGCAGGAAACCAGGGAGATCATAGCTGATAGCAGAGCATATATTTCTATATGGCCGAGGCTGATGAAGCCTCTCAAACATCCAAAAAGAAATATCTATAATCATTAGAGTCCTACAAGCTCTGTTTAGTAAACATATAAGCCAGAAGATTTTGGACAATTTTGTCCTTATGTTGGTTGTTTTTGTCAGTTATTTGCAGGGATATCAAAATCTAGTCATTGTTTATATCTTAATCAGAGGAACAACAACTGGTGGAGACTGTGTTTACTGGCTCGAGTAGCCATTGCATGAGGTCAAAACCAAAAAAGACATTTTACAAAATAGCCATAGGATTACTTTCCTCCCTGTGCATTGCAAACCACAATACCCTGCCCTTCCTCTTCCATTTTTTCTAAGCTTTGCCACCATGATTGATATATCCAGCATGACAGAATGAAACACCCCAAATCATCATGACCCCTGATACCAGAAGAGAAACCATCTAGGATCCCAAAGCAAGAAAATATTCTACCTTTTTTTTTCTTCAGGTGCTCCCAAGTTTATTCAGTACAGTAAGGTACAAAAGGGGAAAGTTCTCCTTAATACTGAATTTGGGTCAGAAAGGACACCAGCAGACTCTCAACACTTATGGCTGAATCAGCCCATGGTTACAAGCAGGATGTATTAACCTGGAGTCCAACCACAGGATCTGTGACTCTAAAAATGATGAAAATCTGCTGTAGATCTGGCCCCCTTTTGAGAAACACTATTTCAGCATGTTGTCTGTGCTCCTTATAGTCTGTTGACATTTAACTACTAACACTGAAGAGTAAGCAAATGAAGGTTATGCAAATTTCCAAGGAAGTTACTTGGACTCCAAATAGACAACACACAGCTTACCTGACTAGTGTTCATCTCAAAGAACAGAATCTTTCTGGATATTTTTTTGTGTCTTTTCAGGGTTTCCTTGGAAAACATGCATGCCCTTGGAAGTGTTTGTTTTGTGACTTTTATGTCTGGACAATGTGGCCTGGTTTGTTTCTTTCTTGCCTACAGTCATTTCTTAAAGCCTGATTCAATGAGAATCAACATGCACAATAGGCACTCTGCTTCGTTAAATCTCCATCAGCAATGAAGCTGCTTGAAGATTTTTCAGTGAAACTGGTTTGATAAATACTGATCTGCCAAAACCCATGCTTTTCATGGTAGTATATCAGTTTTGATGGATTGCCTGTTAAGGCAGGTTTTTTAGCTCCAGGACCAGCATTCCTAGTCGAACACACAGGAAGACATAACTGATTAACACACACCCTTGTAACAAAGCAATACACCCTTAAGGCTCTACTGCAAGCACTGGTTTGAACTAGGCAGAGAAATAATTTAAGTCTGGATCTCCTACATTTAAAGTAAGTATTTTCATTTACCGAGTTTTAAGATCCATTAAATCTAATTTCTCACAGTATTTTCAGGGGGCTTGTGACTGTCATGGAAGGTGGTGTGGGGGTGGGAGTGCGGTTGCGGGAAGAGTAGGGTCTTTATTTATTTTCTGAAGTGGAATGAAAACATTTGTAAATGATCACACCACTGTCAGAAAAATGTTCCCTGCTTAGTCCCGGATAGTAACTGAAGTAGTTAAACAAATGGTTTCCTCTCTCACTTATACTTACCCCTCTTTATCCCTGATAAATAACAAACAAGTCACTGTAAGTCTCTCAGTACTGTGGAACAGATAGCATCATTCATGTCAGTTTGGCAACATTTCCCAAAATGCCTCCTCCAAACCTAAGTACACTAGCTTCCCACTCCTACGCTCTCTATTCTTGCTCTTACATTGACCTTCTGCTCACAAAATGGAAAGTGAAGAGAAGAAAAAGTTAAATAAAACAGATTTACAGTGTACAAGTCAGAGGCACAGTGCCCAATGCAAATCACAGAGGAACAAGTTTATTTCTGGTATGACTCTACTCAACTATAATCCTGGCTTTGTCTTTCCTCCCCCTCTAGCTGTGTGCACCCGTTATCAAGACCACATTTGAGGGGGTAAGTTAGATGACATTCTTTAAGACAGAGATCACTGTTTATTTCTGAAAAGCACTGTACACAGTTTAACAACAAAAAAAGTGTTTTGAAAAGGGGGACAGTCTATGAGCAGGCTAGAAAGAAAAAGGGAGAGGAGTATCTTGACCCTTCTTGGGACTTTGGCCAGCATTTTATCACAGATGAAAGCCCAAAGTCAGAGCTTTCCTTCAGGCTTTAAGAAAAGGTATTCACTCTTACATCAGTACTGCTACTTATTCTGTATGCCCAAAGGCTGAAACGTAGGACTAGGGAACCAATACTCTCTTAAATAATGAGGAAAGCCTCTCAAAAGCTATTAGCATAGGAAATACATTTTTTCCTAGAATGGAAAACAAACACAGTCATAGTTCAAAACCCTAGTTCAGCTTTTTGAGTAGCTGTCTCATTGTGTGAGAAACCAGAAGTTAACAAAATTCCTGGAAATATTACAAATAGTCATCTCCCCTTTCTTTTCTGCCAGGCTACCTTGAACATCCTCCTATCCCTGGGTACTGGGCTCTCCTTAAGAGAAAGCTAGAGTTTCTTCCAGGAGGGGATTGCACACAGATAGGTATCTGTCATAGCTCCTTCCAAAAGGGAGGATGCATGCAACCTGTTCCTCCATCCAAGAGGCCTCCTACACTGGTTTCAGGGTCTCAGCATCCAGCTGAAAACCTGAAGGCTACCTCAGGATTCAAACCAGCTGTAGCTTCCTGGACAACCCAAAGACAATGTTCTGTTGTGATTTTTGCTACACCATTGTCCCAATATACAGCCTCTCCCAGTGCATGGGAAAAGTGATATAGGAGAAGGTGATGCAGTCATTCAAGCTCATCTTGTTCTGTGTCTTCAGTCCTGAAGTGTGTTGTCAGAGACTGAAATAGTTCATACCTCAAACATTGATAGAAAGTTTTACTCATTATAACAAAAACTGTATAAAGAAGGTACAATCAAAGAAGCCTCCCTGAAGATACCTGACTGGGACTTTGAATTCAACCACTAAGATTAGATAAAGGGAAAACCCATTCTTTAATCATCTCAGGCCTAGGAGAAAACAAACAAGGCTGAAGAAGAGGAATGCATCCACAAGAGAGCCAAACACAGCAGAGATTCTTCCCTGGCTGAGCTCGGGGTGGGGGAGACCCCAGCCCGCAGAAGCCAGGTTTACACAGACTCCCCCCCCCC
>VWZW01003916.1:2535088-2610963 GCA_013397115.1 Edolisoma coerulescens | reverse complement strand
CCCAATTTTCTATTTATTTCTTTCTTTCTCTCTCGCTCATATTTACTATCTAATAAAACCCATACTATTGTCACTGGCATATGGTCTCATTTGCACCTTAATCTGGGCAGAGGCATTTCTAAGAACTTTAGTAACTGGATCGTAACACGTGTCCTTTCTGTCCTGTGTCTATCAGCATGATCTGGGCTGATCTGGGGGCTAGCATTGGGGAGCTATCTGTAAGCATAAACCCATCGTTTGTGGTTTTCAGACTAAAACACCCATGGATAATGTCAAGTTTTCATTTGCTACTCTGGGGACTGTGGGTACCTGGCACCCAAAGGGTGAGACACAGCACCAGTGATTTCCACCCACAGCAGACTGGCAGCTCGTCTGTTGTCGCTAACAGTCTCCTTGGAGGAAAGCTTTTATGGAAAAGTATCTCTACATGTTATATGCAGTCTGCATTACTCTTCCAGCACACAACCAGCCAAATGTATCCCATAACTAATTCGTACACACTTGGATACAATACCAAAGTCTTTTGTCCCTTGAGTAAGTGAAAAGCTGGGCATGAAGAATCAGTGCCGAGAGGAAAAAAACTACAAGAGAGATACTCCCATATGTCGGAGAAATTTTCCATGGCAAAAGCAGCTAAATGTCTCACAGATAAGAGATAAATTGGAATAAACAGCTGTCAGTGTTAAATAAATATCCTGGATAATGTGCAGGACAGAAATAACTACAGCATCGTCAAACTCCTTTCTTCACTTTATTTAGCTGTTGTTGCATGTAGCTCCCAATCTTTCCACTGCTCCAGTTAGTGAAGCACTTATTTTTGAGTCAGCTGCATTTCTTAAGACTGTAGCAACGAAAGGCATTTCCTGAGAAACTGCAAGGATGAGCAGCAAGGAAGAACAACAGCTAAGGAAATACGGGACCCTTATAGTGTTTTTTATCTTGCAAGTTCAGATCTTTGGTTTTGACGTTGATAATCGACCTACAACAGATGTCTGCTCAACACACACAATTTTACCTGGACCAAAAGGTGAGGAATTATCAGGTTGCTAATGCTGAGACCAGTGCTAGTAAAGGCTGATTTTTTAAAAATAGAGACTTGGAGGGCTTGTGGCATGGGCTGGGCATGAGAGATGTGAAATATTGTAGACTGTACAAACATCTAGTAAACTGTAACTGTAATGGGGGAAAACGAAGAAGCAAGGAGATTTAAATTTGCGTTTCTTTAGTTTCAGGAACAGTGTCACGTATTTTCATATAAGTTAGAGGTGTCTTTTTGCATCTTTCTCCAGCCACATAAATCTTCTTTCTTGTGTTCATCACACAATGAATACAGCTAACAAATACAAACTGAGGGACTTGTCTAAAAGTAGGCACCTATTGCGAACTGTTAATGGTCTGCTTGGCGTCTACAGACAGGGAGAGATATGCAATATTTAAAATGACCAAACTGCCATTATTTCCAAATGTTTACTTGTAAACACATCTCTGCTACATTCATCAGACCTCATCTAGTAGCTCTTGTTGAATTAAACCGGACCTTTGCTACAGATTTCAACAAGAACTGTATCAACTCTGGCATGTACAGGTCTTTTGTCTTCAAAACATTTTGCAAATATCCGAAACCAAATTTTCTGCATTAACGTACTTTTTCTGTAACACAACTAATGTCAATAGAATTGCCCAAAGGGTATCTTATTAGGTCCATGACATACAAATCTATCTTGCAGTGGCAGATCTAAAATATATATTACACACCACGGCTATTGCACTTTCAAACTATTGCTTTCTTTTTAGTAATTCATTGTATTTTTCTATAGGCTACAGATTGAGAGGGAAAACATGCAGCTGATTTAAATTTAAAGCAGAAAAAAGATTATCAAGTCAAGAGCACTGCTACAGACTCATTTGTTTTTATGATAGATTATTCAAATGCATGTTGCTTAAAGGACCATTTTTAATCAGGAAATTAATTTCTTTATGATTACAATCCAAGCTTAAACTTTTGCTGCCACAGCATAAATGCAGAGAGATGTAATGATCCCCAAGGGAGCTAGTGGGTGTTAGTTTAGTTAGTATCTAAGTAATGGCAGGCTGGAGAACACAGTTTGACAGAATGGTGTTTAACAAGTCACAGGCTAATGAGGGGGTCTTGTGACAACACAGAGTAGCTGGGACTCCAGCTGGCTTCTGTGGTCTACCTTGTTTAGGGAGCATTTGAAGTGTAAGTATTATGGCTCTTTCTAAGTGTGGTACTGAGAAAGTCAGAATTTAGTCATTACCAGTCCTATTCTTCCTGGCCAACATCAAGACACAAGCTGAGACCAGCAGTTTATTGGCACAGCTCAAACTACTACTTTAGATCACCATTGCCAAGATCCATGATTGGTAGAAGGGGTATTGAGTAAATCATCTCCAAATTACTGGCTCACATCCACTGCAGGTCATCAAATACATTTTGGAGACTATGTGATATGATCCTGTAGATTAATTTCAGTTCCTACCAGAGCTGAGCTCATCCTGGACAGTTACAAGTAGCCCTTAATGGCACTGGTTGTTTTAACTGCCTGTCATCTGGGCAATTAAAGACTGAGCAGGCTGAGTGTCTAACCTTAACAATGGACAATCGTCTGACTTTTGCTGCTGTAGTTTTTATTCCCTGTGCTACATCTGTTGTGTCCCTTTGTCCACTGTTCTCATAAAAATGGGGTTTGACTCACCCTGCACAAGTTTCACCCCCTCACCTCCATCTGCTTAGCATCTCAGCTATGGTAAAATACAGTGGTCCTCCCACAAGACAGAGGTGCTGATCTCACGCAGTACGTTGACCAGCTTTTTCTACCACCACAGGCTAGATTCCTGTTTTGGCAACTTCCTCCTTCCATGACAACATGGAAGTGTCTAATGGGCCAAAGCAAACACAAGTGCAAGGAATTAAAAGGTATTCAACAGCTGTAAGACTGCCTAGACTGTCCCACCTCACCTACCCAAGTGCAAGGCATAAATTGTCCTGTAGGCTATATCCAATCTGTGTGCTGCACAGACGGACCCCGGGCCTGTGCAGCAGACACGCTGCTGTTTCCATCACACAGTACAGCAGACAGGAGAGCGCTGAGGGACAAGTGGGGGTGTTTGGAGGGTTCAGAATTTATAACCCTTTATTGCCCACACCATTGGAGGCTGCATGACTCAATCCCCTAGACATTCACAGCTGCTACAGGAGCAAGCTCCCAACCTCTTCACATGCTCACCCTGAAAATCACCTGTTGAAGGGTTGTGAAGATAGGCCAATTATACAAGCCACATGTAAGTTGTCCAAGTAACTTTGGCCAAGCCATATTCTTCCCCTTCAGAAACATCTCTTTGTTATGCTCATACCTGAGATGTCACAAGAGAAGTATGACATGAGCAGTGGGATTTAAATAAAAGGGTAATTCCAGGCTGATTATCAGAAGAGTCTTCAGACCGCCTGTGACAGTCCCACCAGCTCCCAGAAAGCACGAGGCAAAACCAGAGGCCGTTGTGTATAACAGTAAGAGCTAGAAATTACTCTGGAAGATTGCAGTGTTCCAGGAAGAGAAGGAACACAGTGAATGTCCTGTCAGCCTTTGCAGGTTGTGCTGCAAGGACAGCAGCGGGTCTGAGCTCCGGTGCTCGGTGTGACGAACCCTGCGGGTTCCAGCCCCACCTCTGGCGGCTCGCGTGGTGCTCGGCAGGCGCTGCCATCCCCCCACAGCTGCTGGTTCCCCTCGCTGGGACAAGCAAATGAAACCTGAAGCCTGTTTGCAAAGAATTATGCAAAAAAAATTGCCAAATGGGCACTCCAGAAAAACGGAAAAAAAAAAAAATTAAAAAAAGAGAAAGGCAAAAGCTGGCACCCTTCTCCATTTCCTTTTCTAGGCAACACTCAGGTTGGTCGCTTCTCAAAAAGAGAGGATTATTTTCAAAGAAGATAGCCCACTGCAATGGGTGGCTTGTATTGCCTTCCTGAAAAACTATTTGATGTACACAGCCATCTGGCCTATATGGCAGTTAAAAACAGAAAGGTGTGAGGCATTTTCTAGGATTCTTATTGAAATATCCTAGGAACACCCCCCCATGCTCCTCTCCCCCACCCCCCAAAGTACAGATTTTCAGTGTTCATAACTAGTGATTTTTGATGTTTGCCCCGAGATGTTAGGAACAACTTGGTCCTAGCTGGGCTGTTGAGGCACAGGAACTCTGAAAACTGACATCTTACATTAGGTAACGCTGATCCACAGCTCAGTAACTGGGGCAATAAAGACCATGTTCTGTACTTCATTGACTTCTTGGGTCCAAAGAGAACCAAGAGACCAAGCATAAACAAAACAATGAATTTTCCAGGGCAGCCAGGTGCTTGGCCTATCAAAAGTAGTCATGGCCCTATTGCTTACTTTTTACCCTTCCAAGCCTGGAAGCAAAGCAGGCTGGCTGTTGCTGCTGCTGGGAAAGGATGTGGGACTGTGGGGAGGGAGCAGCTAACACAGTGAGAGCAAAGGCACCAGCTGTTGGTTGTTGCCCTGGCAGCGTAAGGAGGATCAGGCTCTGCCCCGCTGGGCTCCACCTTTGAGGGGTGTCCCAGCTCTGTCCTTTCTTCCAGCCTGCTCTCCCCGAGACTGCACGCTCAGTTTTGTCTGATCTGCAAAGGAAGTTTTAAGTGGGCTGCTGACATAGATGAGACAGGAGCTGACCTGCTCTGAGTGAATCAATAAGCAACAACATGAGGGTAGAAATAAGCAGAGGAGGACCCAAAACTCTGACTCCTGAATTCCCATTAAATATGTGAGCAGGGGGAGAAGAAGACTGGAGCAGGGGCTAGCACTGCAGAAGCTGATTTCACATGGATTCAAGGGAGCTCAGCACTCCAGAAGACTCGCTCTAGATCTTGCTATCTGTCTCTGGTCCCTGTTCATTTCCTTTGAAATCCAGACACAAGAACTTACAAGGTCTTGAATCAGATCCAGGTTGAGAAACTGGAATGAGATGAAATCTGAAGAGCACTGGGAGTTTCCCATAGCAGTTTAGATGTAAAATGTTTCCTTATCGTTATTTCTGACAAACAATGCTTATAAACTCTGTGACATTGGGTGGTACCTCAAAATAGCATTTACTGTGGTCACCAGTATAGCTGTCCATCTCTCAGCTTTAATTGCGCTTACGTAGTTCCACTCCTGGAAAATCTCAAACTCTCTCAGAAACCAGATATGCTGCTATCCATGTTGCCTTCCAAAAATACAAAATGCCTTACCACATCCTATAGCTGTTCAAATCTATAACTAAACTTCCCTCTTAGTGCCTCATGTTTGATCTGAAGAGTCCTTTAATTTCAACACATAATTCTATTTTTCATGGCTTTCAGAGTTCCTCATTTTAGCACACAGTAAGTTTCTGGAGATTATCAGCCTGAGCTACAAAGCATGTATGTGGGGACTTAAATATATAAATTCAAAAGATAGTGGGTCTGTGTTTCTTACCAATGGCAGTCTGATTCCCCACTGAAGCCACCATAATTCATGGGTCTCTGAGATCATGTCAGAATGGCAGGCAACAGGCTGGGAAAATCAAATCAGGCAGACCAAGTAAAAGGAGAATCAAGAATGATTGAAATTATTTCTGTGTTATTAACGAAATAATGCATATCCCATTCATGCACAAAGGCTCATGGTTTCAAATCATACAGGTCAGCAGAGGTTCACTGAGCCTACTGAAGGCTTGGGTATGCCTCATGCAGTGCAGTAGGAGAGGAGGGTATTTCTAATGAAGTCAGTAGATATTTATAAGCAGAAAAGCAATCAGAGAATTCATTTTTTTTCTTGAAGATTCTTTCTATTTCACAAGGCAAGGGCTTGTATTGCCTAATTTGAACCCGGGTGAAGAAAGGTAACCTGTGTATGAATGTGCATATGTAGGAGCCCTGCATGTTCCTGTAGGACGCCTGGGAGGGTGACTGTGGGTGCAATTCCACACCACAGCTGAACGTACTACTCAACTCAGGTTTTCTGACAAAAAGGGAAGCCAAACATCTTTTTCTTCCATTCTGACCATGTGGTCCCACTTTCACCTTGAGCTGGCTCAGCTATGTCACAGAATCACAGAATATTCTGAGCTGGAAGGGACCCACAAGGATCATTGAATCCAACTCTTACGTGAATGGCCCATCTGGGGATGGAACCCACGAGCTTGGCGTGGTCAGCACCAGGCTCTGACCAAACCAGGCTCTTCACTGAGCTGCTTCAGCACACTTGCTAAAAATGTGTATCTGCCTTATTGATATTCCTCTGTTTAGGGAGCTGAATTTCTTCAAAACAGGGTCAAAAGAGTGCTCAACATCAGGCAGAGGAGAGGGAGGCGTGCAGGACAGTGCTGGGAACTGAAGGGAGGAGGAAGGACAGGGAAGGGAGCATCATGTCAGATAGGCAGCTGACATCAAGAAATCCTGTCCTCACTAGCCAAATACAGCATGAAAGCAAGAATGCCCTCTGTTATGGGAAATTTGCTAAGGATCTAAATGACACTGAAAGTGAAATTCAAGGAAATTTTGAGTCTTTCCATTGACGTAACTGTGACGTGCTCAGACATTTGAAATACAAACTGGGCTGTGTTTGCTTATTTCTTAAAGCCTGCAACTCCCTCTGGTGACAAGCCCTCTCTAGAGATATTGTGCATGCACAAGTGCTGCAAAGGTTCTCCATGCTCAGTCACTCAGTGCCCCAGCCTGCAGAGCTAATCCTGTGGCTATCTGTAAGGTTCTTCCAGGAGGGCAGGATTCACTTGCTCCTGGAGGGTTCTCAAGGCTTCAGAATTATGCTCATTTCCTTATCCTTTTAGTTTAATTCCCAGGACAGGCAGAAATCACCTATACTCTTCAAACTCAGTCTCTGGAGGTGGGAAGGGTCCCTCTGCCACCTCAGGTGGGACTAAGAGCATGAAACATGGAGCTCAGCAGAACTGTGTCACACATGTAAAAAATTCCATATGAAGCCTTTGTGGTAGGACATTGGCTATGCCTAGGAATGATAAATGCACCCAAGGCAAGCGGCGCAAAGCTGCTTGCCTTGCTTGAGAATACCACCCATGTGGTATTCTCATCAAGATTAAACATCCTTCCCCCCTCACAGCAAATCAGTCATTAGGCCCAGGGCTTTTCACGGACTTTTTGGCTGGTAGTGGAATTTTTTCAATTTAGAGTATCTGATGCAGGAGGACAACAGTGCTGTAGCCCAGCATAAATGATGTTTCTATCGTTTGAAAGGGTGGGCAGGCCCTGGATTCTGGAGGAAGATATACCTGCAAAAGAGAGGATGAGAAAGCATTAACATTTCTGCAGTATTTTTGCTCAGGAGACAGGAACTGGAGCTGACCTGAGGCCATGGCTTGCCAGCACACCTGACAAAGTGGTCCCTGGGAGTCTCTTAGCACAGCTCCAAGTGTGCTGAGAGGTACTCATGAATAAGCCCAGCTCGGAGTCTCCTCCCAGCTTTAGCCTTTAGGCAGCCTGCAGACACGCTCTCACCCTGATGCAGGGCTGTCTCTGTAGATAAATGTGGGCTCCATAACCTCCAGGAATTACACCCTGGTTCTCCAAGAACCACGCTCAGCCCTTGATTACAAGACTTGGAGAGTCATTAAATATATGTGAGCAATATCTATGAACCTGAAAACATCCTCAATTCATGAATACAAACCAGATAAATTGCCTACAAAAGATTCAGCAGGGAAATCTAAGTCCCTTGAAGGTCAGTAAATTCTTATTAATTAAATTCATACCAAAGGTAACCTCTCAACATTGTGTTATTTAGTCAAACTCCAAAAAAGACAGAGCCCCTTTCAACTGCCTAAAAGTCCTGGTGGTGATTAGACCTTCAACATTTTCCTGAGCTTGTTTATAGAAGGTCTGTGGTTCCCTCTCAATTACAATTCCCTCTCAATTACAACTAAAATTGTCTAATGGCTGCAAAATTCACTTACTTGTTGTGGCTTCTGCTCTTCTGCCTCACAGTCCCAAGCTGGAAGAGTCTAGTAATTTACTGCTTCAGGTGTTCCTTTTAGCAATCTGGTATTATATATCTGTGACACAGAAGAAACAAATCAACTTGAGGAAACACTAACAAGGCTGAGAAATGGTCTTACTTCAGTTAATGACTCCCAAGTGCTTCTTCACCCATGCTTCAAATGCCCGTGCAGTACATTATCTGACACCCTTGCAACCAGTTTTAAGGTGAAAATCTCCTAATTAGGTTAAAATTTAACTTCAGGCTGCCCCAAGTGCAAAGCAACACAAAGAAGAGGTTAACCTCTAGGTATAGATAACAGGCATATGAGGTCAGGGATCAGAAAATGCATGTAGCACAAAGCACAGTACTACAAAACTAAAAAACCCAGTCCAAAATACTAGCAGGACAGATTTTTTTTTTTTCTGGAAGATTAAAAAAAAGGTGGCTAATGCAGTGGATGGCTTGTCCACATGAAGCCCCAGAGGAAAGGGAGGGATACTTATTGTAAACTGAAAGCAAAGCTAACTCAACCCCTGCCCAAAACAGTCAGCCAACCTCTCACAGGCTCTCCTACCTGGTTGCAAATCATAGCAAGACCACAAGAGGGAAGCACAACCCAAGAGTTCACATTTCGTGCCAAAATTTGAGATCACAGCACACAGCAGCTAAAGGAGGACACAGGATGTACCATATCAGCAGGCACTGGGCTTAATCCAGTCTTAAATTAACAACAAAATTGTATCACTAACTAATACTGTTTGCTTCTACCCTTGTTTTGTTATGGCCTACATATTCTCAGATGACATATGGGGAGAAAAGCAGGAAAACCCTGTCTTACAGATAGACAAATTATTCTTCTCCCCAGTTTCCTGGATATGAAAATTAACAGAGAGTGTGGCAGGCTTCTGATTTGATTTTCCCAGCCTGTTGCCCTGCCATTCTGACATGGCCTCAGAGATCTCTCAGAAACCAGATATGCTGCTATCCATGTTGCCTTCCAAAAATACAAAATGCCTTACCACATCCTATAGCTGTTCAAATCTATAACTAAACTTCCCTCTTAGTGCCTCATGTTTGATCTGAAGAGTCCTTTAATTTCAACACATAATTCTATTTTTCATGGCTTTCAGAGTTCCTCATTTTAGCACACAGTAAGTTTCTGGAGATTATCAGCCTGAGCTACAAAGCATGTATGTGGGGACTTAAATATATAAATTCAAAAGATAGTGGGTCTGTGTTTCTTACCAATGGCAGTCTGATTCCTCACTGAAGCTACCATAATTCATGGGTCTCTGAGACCAATGTAATGATCAGTCTTAAAGCAACCATGGGAAGGTACTTGCTGCCCAGCACATGAAAAAAATCACTGAGCTCTTTGCCACTTGATATTTATTATAAGGGCCAAAAATATACATAGGTTTAAAAAGCACAAGGCTAATTAGTGGAGGGAAGAATCACTAGCAGCTGTTCATGAGGGGAGGGAATGCAGTGCTTAGCTCAGGTAAGCCTTTAAACCATTGCTGTGCGAGGTTGGAACTGACTGCCTGGGTCATAGTGACCCTCAGTACAGCCAGTTCCCTGAACACCTTCTGCCAGGGCTGGAGGCACCATCCTTGGTGAGACAGGTTATTGGTCTTGTCACATACTGCTGTTCTGTCCTCACCTCTCTGGCTGACATCCAGACAGACTTCCCTCCCTTGGCTCTCCGCACGCTGAACCACAGCCTCTTCTCCCCTTCTGGGCAGCAGGCACAGACACAACTGGCTGCCACTACCACGTGAGATCCTGGCTGAGCCAAGAGACTGTGGCACTGCTTCCCACTGCACGGCAAGGCTCATTGCCAACACGGGAAGGGAACAAAGGGAGAGGCTCTGGAAGGCTGCCTGTGTTCAGTGATGGCCGTCTGGTGCAGGCGAGTTGTCTCCTCCCCACCTCTGCCAGGGGAAAAAAAAATTATTCTTGGGGTTTGACTTCCAACTTCTAAGGAGATGAGAAAATCAACTTTAGTTGTGCCTCCAATTTCCTGCATAATGCAAAGCAACATTGTACGCTACTTATGGGAGGAAATAACATTTCTTTCTGACCAATTGCTGCCTTGCACCTTTAGACTGTAAGCTGCACAGTGGGAGACTGTCTCTTACAGCAGTAAAAGTGCTTATACAGAACTATACAGCAACCTGTGTAATAGGGTCTTGACCTCATTTAGAGAAATCTCGGCACTACTATAATAAATGCAATGATTTTGCCTCTTACAGATACTCTGGGTATGACCTTTTCAAATAAAGCATTGGAGTAATTGCAAAACAAGTTTCTTGTATCAACATACAAATGCTATCTGTCAAAAAATGAAGGCAAGAATTGTGTCGTATCAAGTGCCAAGGTCTATGTCAAGATCTATTTCAACATATTTACATTCCTCGCATTCCAAACGCATCTGCATACCCTGAACACAGAGTCACTAGGAATGGAATCACTAGGAACAATTAATAAACACCTGTTCCATCCCTTGGCAGTTTGCCGCTGTGTGCACAAGTTTCCCAATACCGAAAGATTGGCTTATTTATCTGCTTTATAGCTAATAATGTTTAAAGTGTAGGAGTAGAAATCGGTGTTGTATAATTCTCATGTTGTAACAGCCTCTCTGAAAGTTTTTAGCTTTTCCAAATGATGGTCAGATTCCTCATCTCTTCTCTGGAAATTTATCCCACGGCTACTGTGCCTTCAATGTGAAATAAAAAGGAAAAAGTAGGAAAAAAAACCCTGTGAAATTTACTTTCTGAGTGTGTATGGTTGTACTTACCGCACTGAGAGAAATGTACCATGATGTTTTCTTTCTGTTTTTGGAAGGGGATGAAGGTGAAAAGGGAGACAGAGGAGAAGTAGGCAAACAAGGAAAGGTCGGACCAAAAGGACCAAAAGGTATTTATGATGGTTTGTTGGCTATTACTGGTATAGGAATATCATTATACACAACTGTACTGATGCATATGATCGGTGATGTTTAATGCTTTCCATTCCTGTTGCACCAGTGGATTTCATAATCCTGTCAAACATTAATTGGTGAACATAACAATACTTAGAGAGCTCACTTCAATTCCTACTGAAACTTAAGAAAAATATATATGGCTGTCATGAGCGTGATTCAGAAAACCTAGATGATATATATAATCAGAAAGATTACTCTTACTAAAACTAGCCTTTAGTTAAAACTGAATTTTGAGCATTATTGCCTAGCAATATATCAGGATGCTCAATAAAATTTGGTTTCAGCTATTTGTATTCTGCAGAAAAGCAAACAAAGCCATACACAGAAAAAAAAAGTTCCTCTGATCAAACAGCATCCAAGATGAGAACAAGGAGTCACAGATGTTTCAAGATTCGGTTCAATTAAACATATCCCATATCCACAGTGTGACCTGGGCAGATCATTTGGAGGCACCAGATGTGACGGTGTCAGCCTTGTTTGCATACTCTAATTCAAAAGATTAATTTACCTTTAGAGTTTAATGGTAATGCATATCCAAGGTCTTTCTTCCTTGACTGTGGTTTAAGACTAATCAGGAAAGTTTTTACTTTTATAGAAACTTTAATAATGAAAAACCTTTTTCCATTTTTAAATGCATTCTTATGATTTTGCTTCTTACCTTAAAATGAACATCAGGTAAGATACAAGGAGTTCAGGGAATCAACCATTTACAAAGCATGTTGTTGATGTTAAATTCATTTTGCAAACTGAGATTCCCTAGATTGGCCTGTCATCATTAGACAGCTATTTTAGAACTTAAACTATTTATTAATCAGTTAAAAAGGACATCTGTTCTTTTGGTGCACTGAAGACTGGGAAAACACATACAGCAAAATTAGTAGCTCCCTATTTGCTGTCCTGCTTTGAGAAGGACTCCCAGCAAAGCTGCAAGGACTTTACCTCAAGGAAGAAGGAAAGTGTTTTGCCGGGGGTGGAGAAAAATAAAAACTGCCTGTCAGCCTGGTTTGGCTGTGAAGTAAATCATTTGCAGTTTTAGTGTCTATTTTCTGTAAGACAATATTATGTTTCTGGGCATTTGAACAGGCAGTTCTATTAAGGCTCTTTGCAATGTCCTACAGTCGTACCCTACAGTAGCAGAGATCTGTGCTGTACTCCTCCAAATATCCTCAGGGCTGTGCTCACTTGACTTTGCCACAAGCAGACTGGCCCCACTCAGGAAAAACAGCAGCAGTAGAGACCAAAACAGTGCCTCAGAAAAGAAATTACAGCAACCATCCATACTCATTTCCTCTTCCTTTCTTCTCTTAGGAAACAAAGGACCAGTGGGTGATGTTGGTGACCAGGGAATGCTCGGTAAAATTGGTCCAATTGGTGGAAAGGGTAAGCTCTGGTCTGGCAATTTTCTTGGGTTTTTTCCCTCAAGATAAATATGTGCTTTGTGAGAGCTCCAGATTTAGAGTAATATTAGATAATGGTATGACCAATGCTCTCCAAATAAAGTTATGCATAAAGATTGGTAATGAGAGCTAACTGAAGTACCCTAGTTTTCTACATGCAATATATCCAACTTATTTGGCTAAAATAATTTCTTTTATGAGTTAACACATCAGTCCTCTTTGATGGATCTAGTTGAAGGTGTTTCTGCTCATTGCAGGGGGCTTGGACTAGATGATAATTAAAGGTCCCTTCCACCCCAAACCATTCTATGATTCTGTGGTAAAAGAGGAAGGGAGAAATCCAGTTCCTGTGAAGTAAATCCTTTGAACACTCTAGGAGACAAATTTGTGCCTCTGATTTGAACACTGAAGACCTAAGTCAATGTCCTGCTGCTGCTGAGGAAGTCACACCTTGTCACCTGCACTGCTGTGGGTCATGTGAACAAGCAAGGCACAGGATATCCCGGTCAGGAAGGAATTCAGGAGTTTTAAGAAGGCACTCACATACGCAGGGACGGCAACTACTTGCAAATCAAGTTACACTCCAAATCTGCTTGGACAATAATTTCATCAAATTGTGTTCTATTTATCTTGAGAAGAAGCTCAGGCATTCCTTTCTGATATTCCTAAAGAGCTACTTAAGAAGGAATATTACTTCTGCCACAAGGAGACCTGCCTTGAAAGCTGATCAGGGACACCACCATTCCCAGGGGAGCTCTGTGGTCTCTAACCAGCACCTCAGCCTGGGTGTGCTGGGGAGTGGGTGGAACAGTCTCTCTGGGGAGCTTCTCAAACCAGTGTTTCTAATAAACCTTTCATGGCCTCTAGCCGGCCTCAGTATCAGGCAAGAAGAAAAGATTTTGACCTGAGGGATTAATTTTCAGAAGTACCTAGATAACTGAAAACTCAGAATTATTTCCTAAGATGTCTTCAATCCCCAAAGGAGACAGAAATTAAGAATATCACAAGTTGCTTTTCTTTATCTAAAAGTAAACTAATGTTCTGAGCCTTTAAATCAAGCTCTTTTTTAATCTGAATGCACAATTTATTGTTCCCTTACAGTTTTTTCTCATTTTCTTTATTTGCCGAAGCAAAGGTCACTAAGTCACTGTTTAAACCTATGATTAAACATTTGAGTTCTTAATGAAGCAACCCTGAAATTCCAGCTTGCAAGTGTGCAGTGTCGAGCACTGCTAATTAAAATGACAGCCAGCATCTAAATTCTTTAAAAAACCACAATCATGTAAAGTAAAAAGCGTATCAAAACACGACCATCAATAAGGCAGAGCAAGTATTCGCTTTTTTTTGACCTCTGACGGTTTAATTCATAAAAGAAGAACTGACATGAATTTCAGATAAAGTCTATCTGTTCCTGACCCAAATTACAGCTGAGATTTTTTAAAGAGCTAGTCACCTCCAGTTATATAGTAGCAGAGCTTTTGGAAAAGTATTTCTACCACTTTGATAATTTACAAAAGAAGGGGAAAGCAGTTGGATGAAAATAAATCACATTTCCATAAACTGAAATGAAATGCTGCTCCTTAATGACCTCCCTCCACGCAGGTGCCAATGCTGCCCGCACACACAATCACTTGCACACAGGAATTCAGTGGCTTGGAGCACAACTGGTGCCTCATCCCACCATGGAGCTACTGAACCTGGGGAAGGGCTCTGTCCTCCAGCCCGAGAGAACCCAGATCTCACCTTGTCAAGATTTCTTGAGTGCTTTCAGCCTCTCAGGATCATTTTGCAGTTTATATTTAAAGCAAGTGGTACCAGGAACCAGCAGCACACAAGACGCCTGTGTTATCAGTGAGTTAGCTATTAAAGGGTTCTCATGTCCATGCACCAGAATTAATCGTGGTTTGTTTAACTTGGCACATCTTCTAGTACAGTCCATCAGGGCTTCCTATCAAAAGCACACTGTTAATCTATTATTAAGCAGGTTTTTGAATACGCTTCCCTGACATGTGCACTGTCTGAGATCTGAGAATATATTTTCCTTTTTATTCAGGTGACAAAGGAGCCAAAGGCTTACCAGGGGTTTCAGGAAAAAAAGGAAAAGCAGGTATGCTATGGATCCTTCTGTGCAGAATGGCCAAGTCTGCTGGATCTTTGATTTCAGGGTTGGTCTGTATGGAATTCCATGAAATTTTGAGGCCCATGGAAAAACTTGAGAATAGATGAAATATAAGGAAGAGACTGAAAATGTTCTGTTGAACAAAATGAAGGACAGTGTAGGGACATGACTGATTCCTTTGAATACACCAGCACACACAAAATATGAAGTCACCAAAATTCATGGGCAATGTTTGATATCATAAAAACTAACACACAGGCCAGCAGTATGCATTTATACTGGATGCTAGAAGAAAGTTTCTTAAAATCAAAGGAATTAAGCCCTTTAACAGTTTCCTGGAGCATAGGAACGAAAAAAGTAAGAGATTTATGATAGACCATAATCTGTTGTCAAATTAATGCAATGCATTTGCTTACAGGAGGAGAATTTGACTCTGATGAACTAGAAAGTTCTTCTCAGTCCTAGTAATCCTGAATGGTTACCCACTTTGAACTTATACTTGTGTTTATTTTTAAGAGATTTCATACAAAATGACCATTTGGTTCTTAATGGGAAACCATCAGCAATTTATTTTCTTTCTGAGAAGAACAGAAGAAACAAAACCTCTACCAAGCCAAATGCCAGTTTCCAAAAAAAAAAAAAAATAAAAAAAAATTAACTGAGTTTCAGTGCTTGAAAGCTATTGATTATTTGGGTTGGTATTAACTTGCTTAAGCCAGTTAGCAAGGGGATGGTACAGAGTGTACAGAGCCAAAACATTAAACACTTTGATCAACAGAAGTATAGCCAGTGGGGTAAGGACTGGCTCTCCATAAGTGGAGTCCAGGTCTTCAGAAGCTTTGGAAGTGAGCTACAGCTGACTCTCCATGCACACACACCCAAATGCTTCTAAACAGATGAATCCTCTGTCCTTTGTATTGCACCAGGCACAGTCTGTGACTGTGGAAGATACCGCAGATTTGTTGGACAACTGAATATCAATGTTGCTCGTCTTAACACATCCATCAAGTTTGTGAAGAATGGTAAGGATCCTTGTGTATTTGATGGGATTTATTTGACTCCAATCACAGATATCGTTGCTATTCTTCTACCATTGTTGATCTATGGCAGTGTCCAAAGACGACCCAGAGGGAGGGTCCTCTGTTTTAGGCACTCTGAAAACCTTACAAAGGTCTTATCTCAGCAGTCACATTAATTTTCCTCTACATGGAAAGGGCCTGAAAAGCTATCTATACCCCTGTGTTTCTATCCCTGGGCACTCTTTCACAATCTATATTCAAATACATACAAAGCCATGGGAGTGATCCAGAATTAGACATTGCCATTCGACCATTTAGCACACCTTAGTACTAGAATTTGATTAGTACTAGATATCCAGGAAATAAAACTGAAGTGTCACAGGAGACATGCCAATCAGGACTGAATAGTTCTTGTCCTAATGTGTGCAAAGTACTTAACAATCCTACTAGTCACATCAATCTCTGATCATGTCCTCATCATTCATCATAAATACAGTGGTGGGAATACTTTTCCTCCTTCCCTTTTATTAATTCTAATGTAAAAGTCATCTCATTGTCATATTGGAATAGAAAAACCTTCAGCATCTGTTGACATGCCATTAAGCAATTTTTCTTCTCCTTTAAAGTTATAGCAGGTATCAGGGAGACAGATGAGAAATTCTATTACATTGTGAAAGAAGAGAAGAATTACAGAGAAGCCTTGATCCACTGCAGGGACAGAGGAGGATCACTGGCCATGCCTAAAGATGAGGCAACCAATGCCATGATTGCTGACTACATCTCCAGCAGCGGCCTGTTCCGAGCCTTCATTGGGCTGAATGACATGGAAAGAGAAGGACAGTTCGTGTATGCAGACAACAGCCCACTGCAGAACTACAGTAACTGGAAGCAAGGGGAGCCTCACGACCCAGCTGGTCACGAGGACTGTGTGGAAATGCTCAGCACAGGAGAGTGGAACGACTCTGAGTGCCAAGTCACCATCTACTTTGTCTGTGAATTCCCCAAGAAGAGGAAATAAAAGTGCCAGAGAATGTGCCTGGCACCTGCTGTACATACAATAACTCATCCTCATTCATTTACTGTAGGGAAAGCAAATAAGAGATAGGAAACCACAGACAGGGCTCAATCCAGCCTTCACATCACTGGGCTAAGCAAGAGTAACTACTGTTCAGTCATCAGTGACCATAAAGTCAGCACAGGTCCACAGGGGGCATCCAGCCAGTTGTGCATTTTTACTTCATTTCTACATGCATTTTAGGGTGGGCATTTCTATGTGTAATTTAGAGGTAAATTTAGAGCACGCAGAGGTGAATATAATTTCACTGATTCCAGAAATAGTAAGATCATTGGTATATAAAGTACTGATGTGATTTGCACAGTCCACAGATGGAAAGAGCATGACCTTTATTAATCTCTGACCTGCACAGGGAGTGCCAGTAATTTCCCTAATGACTTGAAAGCTGGGAGAAAAGATTTTCAGTATCTCTTGAAAAAAATCCTTCTTTTGGCAGAATCATAATTTGAGGTGGAAAGGATCTCTGGAAGTCATTTTGTTAAATCTTGCTTGCAAAGTAGGACCAACTTCAAACTTAAAAGTTTTTATCTTCTCCTTAATTTGGCTGTGCAATTATATTGCCTGATAGGCATTTATTTGGTCTTCTGCAAAGCCTTTGACATGGTCTCCTATATTAACATTCTCTTTAAATTGGAGAGATGGATTCAATGGGTGGACTGTTAGGTGGATATGGAATTGGTTAGATGTTCAAATCCAGAGGGCGTTGGTCAATGGCTCAGAGTCCCGATAGACATCAGTGACAAGGGATGTCCCTCAAGGATCTGTATTGGGACCAGTGCTATTTCATATCTTCATTAATGACATAGACAAAGGTATCAACTGCACCCTCAGCATGTTTGCAGATGGCACCAAGCTGGGTGGTGCAGTTGACACACCTGAGGGACGGGATGCCATCCAGAGGGACCTGGATGCTATCCAGAGGGACCAGGCTCGAGAAGTGGCCCATGGGAACCTCATGAGATTTAACAAGACCAAGTGCAAGGTGCTGCACTTGAGTTGGGCCAACCCCCACTATCAGTCCAGGTGAAGGATGAACAGATCAAGAGCAGCCCTCTTGAGGAGGACTTGGGGGTGCTGGTGGATGGGAGGCTGGACATGAGCTGGCAATGTGCACTCACAGGCCAGAAAGCCAAACGTGTCCTGAGCTGCATCCAAAGCCCTGTGATTCTGCCCCTTCTGATGAGATCCCACCTGCAGTGCTGCATCCAGGTCTGAGGTCCCCAGAAGAGAAAGGCCATGGACCTGTTGGAGTGAATCCAGAGGAGGCCACCAAGATGATCAGAGGGATGGAATACCTTTCCTTTGAGGAAAGGCTGAGAGATTTGGTTTTGTTCAGCCTGGAAAAAAAAAGGCTTTGGGGTGACCTAATTGTGGCCTTCCAGCACCCAAAGGGAGCCTACAAGGATAACGGAGAGAGATTTTTTGCAAGGACATACAGTGACAGGACAAAGGAGAATGAGTTTAAATGGAAAGAGAGTAGGTCTAGGTTAGATATCAGGAAGAAATTCTGTACTGTGATGGTGGTGAGGCACTGGAACAGGTTACCTAGAGAAGCTGCGGATGCCCCATCCCTGGAAGTGTTCAAGGCCAGGTTGGACAGAGCACTGAGCAACCTGGTCTAGTGGAAAGAGGCCCTGCTCACAGCATGGGGGTTTGAAGTAGATGATTTTTGAGGTTACTTGCAACCCAAACCATTCTATGATTTTATGATTCTACACAGAAGAGGTCTCACTTATCTCTGTTTTCTCTATCATCCATCAGGCTGGTCTGAAGTGTGAGGAATTAATGGTACATAGGCATGCAAGCCTGCACAGTTTGTAGGCAACCTGAAAACAGATGGAGCAGTTCTAGTGCCTGAAGTCCCCAAAATCTGTAATAAACATACAAAAGCCTACCACAAAGAGAACAGTGTAAAGGAAGCAACACCATTCCTATATTCCTGTAAACAGGCACGTGTAATATAAGCTATACCATGTGCACTGCTGGTTTAACAAGTGATTCTAGGAACATATTAACTCCCTAACTCAGAAGCCAGTGACATTCAATGTCTAATGCTAAAATCACCCGTGCCTTTGTAACACAGGAAGAAGCTACAGAACAGGTTTTATCCCCCAAGAACCCAGATCAGGTGTGGTTGAACAACTTAGTCATGCAGTTCAGAGGGACTCACTAAAAATGAGTACTGAATATGAAGGCTCTGCTGTCACTGCCTGGCTACTCAGATCTCCATGTCAAAATGCCCATAAAGCATCACATTTTCATATCTCTGAGAATACTGACAGAGCTTTTTTCTTCAGACACAGCAAGTTCTTAGTCATGGTTAGCCTTTCCTCACAGCAGAGGTCAAGAGAAACTCCAGGGCCATTGCAATGCAAGGCTCCAGGTTTCCTTTCCCACTTGATACTAAAAATTAAGGAACAATATCTGGAAGCTAAGAAGAATGTTAGACACTAGGCACCAGACAGCAACATTCCCTGCAGGTCACTCTGAGCACCAGGTGCACAAAGTCTTCCTCTGGGTATACAAGGAGCTGGACATGCCATCAGCTGGCAACGCAGAGGGTCAGCTCCAAGTCTCCCTTCTGCTGCTGAGTACAGCACTGCAAAGGCAGCCAAACAATCATATGTCCTCAACCTCACCCTAAACAGGAAAATTCTCCAACCCATTTACCTGGTTGTTAGTTTGACTCCAAGTTCACCTCTGAGCATTGACCAACACAGGAGCATCCCAGGAGACTCTGTGACTCAGAATCACTCTTGTAATCTGGTTTCTCTGACACTTGTTCCGCCAGAAAACCTCCTGCTGCTACCAGCAGTAAATTATCTGTTGCTACACACCCTCCAGGAAACTATTCAGACCTGTGAATAAAGGGGTGGGACCACATTTCTTTTCATTGCTCCCCTTCTATGCTATGAGAGTATTTGGGCAAACAGGTTCACTTTGCATGACATAACTCAGCCTGAATTGTTCCCTCTCTGGGAACTGATATTCCTCAAAATTAGGCAGAATTACACTTTTTAGGATCTATTGCAATAAACTCATTAAGGTAAACACTTTTGTTTTAGAAGCAGTAATGGGTAATGATAAAAAATTAATGACTAATTTAAAAATAAGTTTCTTGAGGAAAAATAATGCCTTTTAGAAGTTCAAGCCCAAGGCTGCTGGCCTCATGCGCAGCAGGTCAGTTCCTACCAGTCATTCTCCACACTTCATCTTTACTTCTGACCCAAAAAGTCACCAAAACATGCCTACCAGACTGGAGGTCCATATTCTGAAACCCTCTGGCCATACTGAGACCACTGGCTGACAAAATTTAGAGGTGTCCTTAAAGCTATAACCATCAGGGACAGGCCATTTTCCTGCTCTTTAGGAGGAAACTCTGAGATGGGAGAAGGTGAAAGTGGAGCAATACTTTGCTGCACGATCAAGCTCTGCCTTAGATTAGACCAGCTGCTCTCCAACACATTCAAAATCAGGAAATAAATCTCTAAATTGAAACTTTAGGGGTTTTTTAGGTGACTATGAGTTACGAGTAATCCTGGACCATGCTCCATGTACAGGAAGGAATGACTACCACAGCCTCTGGCTGTATGGCTGCGTGAGGAAGTGAGTGAGGAACTTGTGCTGGATTTCTACAATGGAAAGGCTGGGACTGCCCAATTCTTCCATCTTTATCTTCTCCTACCACACCAGCTTCATTCTTTCTTAAATAGAAAAAAACCAAACAAAACCAACCCTTTTACCCACTATTGGAACATTGGGCAGAGCTATGCCAGCTGAAACAAGCAGACTTGGGATGGCAGTTCCTTTGCTAACTAGAGAAGAGGGACAGGAGAGGAGCACAGCAGATGCCCAGTGTTCAAGCCAGCCAGGTGTAAGTGTGAGCAGGTGCTTGTGCAGCCCATTCCTGCAGCACTAGTCCCAGTTAATAAATTCTGCCAAGAAGCTCAACTCATATGCCAGGCCAAACAAAAAGGCCTATACCACAGAGGAAACCTGGCAGGTAGGTGCCTGCCCCACGCATTGTGGACACAGGCTTGAGCCTTAACTAACTGAAAAATTATAGCCATGTTTTGCAGAAAAAATATGCTTGCTATCATTAAGAATTTGGGCTACATCAAAGGTTTCACTGCTAGCCAATGGAAATTCACTGTGGTGGGTAAAGTATCTTAGATTTATACATTAGGTGGATGGAGCCAGGAACACAGGAAATGGTGTCTGACTATTCACGATTTATGGTCTGTTAATGTGTGACACCTCAACCATTTTACCCAATCCCAGTATAACTTTTTCACATGTTTTTCTTTCCATTATTCCCAGGCTGAATGTTTCTTGTTTCAATTTATGCCTGCTGTTTCTTGTCCTCCCACCACTTAACTTACCACTGTGAAGAGCCTGGCTTTGTCTTCTTGAAGACACCCTCATAGGTCCGGGCAGGCTGCTATCAGGTTCACCTGAAGCCACCTCTTCGCCAGGCTGAATAAATCCAGTTCCTTTAGCTCCTCCTCATGTGGCTCTAACTCCAACCATCCTGGGGGGTCTCAGCTAAACTTGGCTGCAATTTTTCATTGCCTTTTCTGGAGGGGCTCAAAAGGACACAGTGCCTAGATGCGGTCTAACAGGTGCTGAGCAGGAGGATAATCTCTTCCCACAAGCTCCTGGCTGTGCTTTCTCCAGCACAGTCAGGATGGCATTACCTTCTCTGCCGCCAGGGCACACTCCTGGTGCACAGGCCATGTGCTGTCTGCCAGGACTCTCCAGAGGCCTTACAGCAGAGCCAGTTGGCCCCAGCACATATTGATGCAAGGGCTCAGCATTCCCAGGTGACAGGAACTTTGCATTTGTCCTTGCTGAATTTTGTAAGGTTCCTCTAGGCCCATTCCTCCAGCCTGCCTAGGTTCTTCTGTACGGTAGCACTGTCCACAGCATAGTCACTGTTTCCTACAATGCGGTGTCATCTGCAAACCTGAGGAAAGTGGATTTTATCATCTCCTTGAAGTACCTGGTACAGATGTTAAACAGGACCGTTCCAGTCTCTAGATCCCTGTGGCACTCTACTAGGTAAACAGGAAAATGTTGTCCGGGTAGATAACAAGTCATTGAACCATTCTCCTCTGAGCCAAATCAATGAATTTTTAGCCATACAGACCATAACATCCATCCCAACTGGGATACAAGAATGTTGTTGGAGACAATGTCAAAAGACTTGCTAAATTTGAGGTAAATGATATCCACTTCCCTCCCCTCATCTACAAATCCAGTCATAGAATCATAAATACAGTCAGGCAGTCAGACATGATTTACATTTGGTAGATCCATGCTGATTGTTTCTGATCACCTTCTTCTCCTTCATATGCCCAGAAATGTGCTCCAAGAGGACCCACTCCTTTAAGTTCCAGGGGGACCAAAGCAATGCTGATCAGTTTACAGTTCCCCAGATTGTCTTTGTCCTTTCTGAAGAAACGGTGCAACATTTCCTATTTACAGTTACTAGGAACCTTCCATGGTCTCCATAACCCTTCTGATGTGATAGAGTGGCCCTGCAGAGACATCTAATCTATTTTTTTGGCACCTTGGATGTGGTCTGTCTGTTCCCATGGTGTTTTCTGGTCAAACTCTCTCAAGTAATCCCCATCTAAACACTCATCTACTACTGGCAGCTCTCTTTGAACCCTTTCCCTAAGCACAGACACACGGGATAGTTTGGTGGTAGAGATGGCAAATAAACCTTAGAATGCCTCCATTTTATCAGTGTCTGCTGTCACTACATCACCTCCTCCATTCAGCAATAGTTCCACATATTCCTTGCTCAGCCCTTTTATACTAACAAAGCATTGGAAGCTCTTCTTGTTGTGCTTCCCATGTAAGTCTCAACTGCATTTAGGCTTTGGATCTCCCAAGGCTACTCTTATAAACTCAAGTGATGCTTCTAAATTATTCCTTTGTAGCCTGTCCCTGCTTCCATCTCCTCTATACTACCTTCTCATATTGGAGCTCCACCAAGCTCCCTGTTCAGCCACATCAACCTCCTGACAAAGCTACCTGCAGACGTACAGTGAAAACAAGAACACTGCCTACAATAGCACAAATACTTCAGCATGCTTCCTGCTCTTGGACAACCAGGAATTTATGACCTTCTATATTCTGAAGAGCATCACTCAGTGACATTATCAAGCATTATCATCCTGTATTCCCCAGGCTTATAACACATATAAGGCACAGATATCTATGGTAAATATAATGTTTTAGAAACTAACTCTAATAAAAATGATCACAGAATCAATATATGCTATTAGGAATACATTTTCCTCAAGCATTTCAAACAATCTCAGATGGCCATTCAGCTGATCCATTTCTTTCTTTCTTTCCTTCCTTCTTTCTTTCTTTCTTTCTACTTCTATCACTGCTTTTAATGACTTTTTAAAGAAACAATTTAGTGCTTAGAGCAATTGCCACATTCTTGACCACAGCCACAAGAATATATAGGCATCTCTATGTAGTTTTACATACAGTCTTAAATAGTACATTGCAATTGTAGTTCAACTGGCTGAAATGGTTATTGAGATGCAATTTGACACCATGTGTGATGACTAAAATAGTAAATGTGTCACAGAGAGAGGGATTAACATGGTTATTTGGAAAGCATTGCTCTAGATTGTCTTGATTTAATAGGTTTGCACGGGTACAGAAGCCATGAATTGCTGTTTTGTTTTTTCCTCCCTCTTTTCTTATTTATTAAAGTCATACATAAACTACTCAACACAGGGAAAAAAGAATGAGCAAGATCAAAGCAGTAGCTTAATCTGTGTTTCTTTCATGCTTATGTGGCAAGGGAGAACAGCAAATTGTAAACGAATTTCTGCCTACCTGCTGTGTGCAGTACACCCAACTAAGGCTCTGGGCCCCACCCACTCCTGGCCTGGAAAGGTTGCTCCATGCAGATATTTCAACACAGGGAGGAAAAGTTTCAACTGATTTTTAAGTGGGTTGGGACCATGAACTCACATCACACAGTTTTGCAGACAGCAGCAGCGACCTTCTGAAGCACAGAAGCTGGCCACACAGAGCTGTCTGTGGCTGGGGTGTGTGTGTGAACATGTGCATTTTGAGTTCAGAATCCCCAAGGCCCTTAGTGCTGTACCTCAGCATCCTCAGTGCCGTATCTGTGCTTAAATCCCATGGAGGTCACATCCCTAATCAACTGCAGATGCTGGGGGAGTCAAGGGACTGTAGCTTCTTATTGGTATGAGGCAGTACATCATACATGCACCTGCAGAGCCACAACCTCAAATGATGCAATTTCATCATATATCTTCTTTTTTGTCCCGTTTGTCTTTAATTATGTGTTTTACAAAACAAACATAACTTTTTTAAAGTAGCCAGGTGTCAGTCATTACTTTGCTTTTATTGATGTGGACATAATTCAGTCCTGAAGAGTCCCAAAAAGTATAAGTAATATGTTTTTGAAAGCAGATTTCAGTGATGAATCCCCTGTTCATTTTTTCTTTTCTCACAAGATGCTTCAAGTTTTGCTATCTTGTTAACCTCTCAGCAGTAAATTGTCTAGCAAGAGATGGTAATTTTCCCAACTTCATACAACAGAAGTCTTTATGTCAGTTTCCCACAACATTCCCTGAGTGCATGGAACACTCTACTATGTGGAGGGTGGAAGGAGTAACAATGATGATCAGTCAGTCAGTAGAAGATTAAGTAAAACAGTGCAGAAAAATGTGAATACAGAGTTGGCAGATGCTTACCATGTGTGCTGATGAATTTATTTCCCACTGTGAGCTAATTTCTAGGTCTTGAAAAGCCTTTAAATTTTGTCAGAGAAAATCTAAAATGTTGTCAGTAGGTCCAACAAGAAGTTTCAATTCAAGAGATCAGGAACACCAGAGCTTTCTGCAAGTCCGTGTTTGCGGGAGACAGAGAACTTTCTCAGCACCTGAAGAAGCAGAAATACATTTTCTGCAAAACCAAGGACAAGGTAGACACAAGTGATTCCTATGATCTATATCCAGATACCTACTTCAGCACAAAACAAATTGTTCACCAAATGAAGCTATTGCTTTCCTGTTTGTAGTGGACAGCCTAGCCAGGTAACTGGAGATACACATAGGCACCTGATTAGGTGAATCCCAGCCTGGCTTCTTTCACTGTGCACCAGAAACCCAAAAGGACTTCATGTGAGGTTTAATATTTCTTTTGAGTATAGCTAGATGTAGAAATGTATGAACACATTAGCCCAATACAACAAATTACATACAACAAATTACATCTTCAAAGTACCCCATAAACATTAACTACACAGCAATTACACTATCCTATTAGTAAAGTAATGCACAGAATACTGACCTATTTATTCTTTTGCTATTATGTAAAATTAATGAGCTGTGTTTTTTGACCACTGATTCATCCTTCTTCCAAATACCTGTGGATTAAAATTTAAGCTACTTAAATAGTGCCACAAAACCACTGGTAGGCAGAAAAAGGCAAGGCCATTCAAGTATTTGAAATGCACTGCCACAGACTGTAAACACTCTGAAGGATATGTGAACATAAGGTCCCATTCCAAATCAAGTTCCAGGGTAGAAAAATAATTTTGTTTAAAGGTGTAGGTAGTCTGCTGTTTAAAGTTTGTTTGATTTTATTTTTTAATTACTGCCTTGTAAATAAATTACAAAACTTTCCTGGTAGCCAGTTCACCATCCCCTTCTCTCCCCTCATCCAGCACCTCTGAGAACAATGTGCGAGTCCACTGTCAGGAGTTATTTATGGATGTTATTTATTTATTACATAGTGGATGAAAACACTCACTATGTAAGAGAAGCATGTGCACAAGCATGTGCATCCTGAAAGATGTCAGGAACAAAGTGCAAAGCCAGACACTAATGAATACAAGAAGTCATCAGCAACTGTGAATGAAATAAAATATTCATTATCTGTGGGAGTAAATTCTGTGGCTGTCACATTAAAAATCGTGGAGGAAAAGGGGGATAGTTGGTTTTAACTTATTTTTCATAGTCTAAACCACATCCTAGCAGAGTTTGTCCCAACATGAGGACAGCACAAACCACCTCACCTTCCTTGATGATTTGTAAGCTAAACCTGCCAGCAGAACCACAGATTGTTTTCTATCCAGAAATTGAATACATACTGTGTGTAACACTTATTTCTTCATGAAGGACGTCAGGCCAACAGGAATGCAGTTTAACTGGTTTAGGATTTATGAAAGAAAGAAAAGAAAAAAAAAAACCCAAACCAGTTTGTTTCCCTGTGAATCAAAACCTACTTGATCAAATGCTTAAACTTACCAAAACATTGTGAAAGAATCTGAGGCGAGGTTCAGTAGGAACAAAGTAGTTGAGATAAGCCTGCAGAAATATATTCACAGTAATTCCCTGAAATAAAGATATTGTTCTCATGTGTTATGTTAATTTCTGATGTAGCTTCAGCACCTGATGATTCAGAAAGAGTTACTGTTTGGAACTTGCCATCAGTATCAGGATTGGTTTTCAGAGGATCTGAGCATATAAACAGGCAGAATTCTCAATCTGATATTTGACATGAGAAAATCAAGCATTAGAAGGAAGGTTCATGTTCTGTAAGGGGCATCCAGTTCCCAAAAACACCTGACTGTCCTATGAGAGTTTATCATCACAGAGGACAGGCAAACTCAAAATCTAAAGTTCAAGGTTAGAGAACATGTGTTTGTGCTTATTCTAAGTANAGAGAGAGAGAGAGAGAAATGCTGATATATCATGAATCTTTCATCTCAATTGAGACCTTTGGAGTCCTCCGGGATGTAAAATGCTGTAAACTTCACTCAAGAAAATTACACTCCAGGTACCAATATCCCTAAAATCACCTATACATAAGAACATTAAAACAGCTCTTTATGAACCATTTAAATTTTATAATGAAAACAGTATTCTTTCAGTACAAACAAATAACTGAGAGCATTTCATTTTTCCCTTTAATTAATATGGGAACAACAATAGAGTGTCTAAAGATGCAGAAGCATGGCTCAGACCACCTGAAGGTTCCTAGAAGCTGCATCAGCATTTCTTATCTAAAAGAAAAATCCTAATAATGGCTTTCCATCTATCATTTAAAAGAGAAAAAATGTCTATGTACTGTACATTCCATAAGGCAGATAGAACATGGCAGTGTATCTGACCCATAAGTTTTGTGTTTCTTTTTAAACTGTTCTGTTAGTACTGAAATTAATTAATTTCGTGAACACCAGAGGCACTGGACACTTGGAGGCTGGAGGCTTGGAGAAAGTTTTGAAATGATGCATAGTCAGTAAAAGGATTACAGGCCTGCCAGTGATTCGGTAGCTGAAGAGCTCCCTCTCAGCCTTATAACTCCAGTGGTTACTGTAAGTAACAACAGATGTCAGTAGAATTATACCCTGCTGTTTTAAGCAAACTGAAACTAACTAGAAATATAAAAGTTACTTATGATTCCCTTAACAATGCCCATACTTACATACAAAGAGCTCTTTACCATCCTTCTAGCAGTCATCAGATAAGTCCTCATTATGTGTATGCATTGTAACACTGATAAATCCTTTTTATTATAAATAAATAAAATCAGAGTGCTTTGAAATCTATAGACTCACTCCTTTTGCAGCAGCATTTTCATTCTATTTCAAACCATTAGTGCTTTTTTACACAATCATATTCCAATGTCTCCATGCTTCTCCTTCCTGAATTCATTAATCACAAAATAAAGCCACCATTGTCTTTTGCTTAATTATCCTTTGCCTTCTATTGGATTTTTAGCCAGGATTTTGCTCAATAAAACAAATAGTCTCCAAAAGTCAAACAAATGCCAACTGAGGAAAAAGGTGACTTCCTGAAAACACTGATAGTTCATGAAAATAATAGGTACCTACTGCTGCCCAACGAGAGATAAGACCAGAGGCCAACACGTTATGAGTAAAGATTACTACATCAAGTCTTGAGTGATGACAGAGTGAGAAGAGGCCCATGCTACCAGCAGTACCAATGGCACAGTGCTGCAATGGCAGCACTTAGCACATCCTCCTTGAGTTCCTCTGCAACTGGTTGAACTGGTCCCCTTTTATACCATGAAGCTGGAGTGGGACAGGGAAAAAAAAAATATTGCTGCTGTGCAGTCTGTCTACTTGCTTCCCTGGCAATTCTGTCATAAACAACCAGTGCTACTTACTCATCCCTCATCTACAACAATGATATGCTCCCAGTTTGTACCTCTGAGACTTTCACGTTCTGTTCTGAGGGCAATCCATGCAAAACATTCTTGAGACATTGTCCCATTAGGTAACTTTGCTCTGTTCTGCCATGTCCCTGTCTACCCACCTTGCCTCCTGCACCATCTGAGGTCAGGATCCTCCTCTATGCTATGATGAGATTCTGCATTTTTACCTTTGCTGCACCCTCACACACCTAAAAGAAATTTCCCAAAGTAAATTAAAGGAAAATTGGCCCTTGGCACGTTATACTGTATTGCTAGAGAACAGCAGTGCCACCAAGTCAAACAAATGAAGTGCTGGTAACCTTAGGAACATGGATATAATGTTATGAGACCAGGTCAGGAACCTCAGTCTGACCTTGGGAACACCAGCTTACTCTGCCAAGGAGGGTCCCTGGCTCCATGCCAGCCTCCCAGCTGTGTGGTGCCTGTGTGAAGGGACCCTCAAACACCCCTAACCAGCCAGCTAAGGGTTCCCTGCTTTAAAGGGTACCTTGAGAGCCGAAGCAGCCTTTCATCCCACAGCTCTGGGCACAGAAGACACTTCTGCAGGAAGAGGCCATATCCAGAGTACCACCACAGCCTTATGAGCCAGCCAGAAATCCCTGCTGAGAGCAGCTCTGAGACTGCTTTAAGCTACTCCAGGGACTGGTTTGGTAACCAGCCATCCCTGGGACTGGTGGACCAAACAGGTGGCACATCTAACTTCACCTTCTCTCCTCAGCACACATCCCAAGCTCAGTTTAACTGGATGAAGTGAGAGATTTCAACAGTTGTTTTTCCCTGAGTGTAATGATGCAAAAAGGGGCAGCATGCATTCACAAGCCTGGCCCCACCTGTTAAAAATTAAAACTGTTGCACTGCCTCCCAAGAAACCTCAACAATGCGGTGGTATTTGCACACTAATTCATAATATGCATAGGTCCAACCATGACCCTGAAGTTCTGCTACCACACTACACAAATGACGCTAAAGGCTTTCCTTATCACTCATCTTGTGCAAACCAGTTTTATGCCTATTTAATTTCACTGGTTAAAGGGGAATGACTCCAGTGTTTGTACCAATATGAGATCAGAATCCTGCATGCAATTTCCAGGAGCATGTCAAATTAATTCATCCATAAACAAAAAGCCTGTTTTACGTGATCAGCTCTGGGCTTTCTCTTTTTTATATGTAACTAACTATAGGATTAGGAGACTCTGCGTTCCTTCTTAAGAAAGAGCAGCTTTGCAAATCTAAAAGAAACACAGATGACTTTTGGGGGCAACTTCCTCCAGAACAAGAAGGTAACTGGAAGAAAGAAGCAGATCCTAATACTGTCAGGAAAACCTTGCTTAGCTCCACTCTGGCTTGGGGAAATCTGCTTGCGCATAAACAGAGCCACATGAGAACAGGGTCACTGTCATTTATTTGTTCTGTGTTTTCCACCTCCTTGGCCATTTTGGCAGACCACCCTCGTGCACAGTGTAACACAGGACATGAGATTACCTCTTTTCCTCAAGTGCTCCTGATAACATACTCAGATAAGGTGTTAAGGACCATGAATTCTTACATTGACATTACTTTCACCTATTATTCTAGTATCCTTATTAATATTCAGCTCTTCCAGAAGTATCATGCCATTCATCACAAAAGGTAGTCTGAATCTTGCTGCATAGGACTGCTGTGTAAGTAATTTTCATATCCCATAGGATGTATTTCTATGGTTTTTCAAAATACTAATTTATCTTTTATTATAGCTGACTATAGATTTTCATAACTTACTGCATTTTTCTAATGGCTGGTTACCTGGGGGAGAAGAATTACAGCATTCCAAAAAAGACATTTTAATTTCTATATATAATATGTACATCACTATACATGGAATTAAATCATCAATTATTTTTCATAATTTAAAATTGACACCAGTTGGTTTAGTAGTTCTGTGACAATGCCACCTTTACATTAGGCTGCCATAAGCATTAGAACACAAAGGGGAAAGAGCTTTTTACAGCCATTTAAGAGCACTTTTTAGTCCTTGTGGTTGTATAGACAGACCTTCCTACACACAGTGAATCAATACACTTCTGTCTACTTGTTGACTCTGGTGGACTTGGAGCTGCATTGTTAGTTTACCTTGTAACATGCCAAGAGGCAATTAGTTACATAAAAATGCTATTAAAAAGCAGTCTAACACAAACATGTGCTTTTGCATGGAAACTTAAAAATGCAATCCTGACACTAATCTCTTAAAGAATCCAGTTCTTTAAAGATTCAAATAGTACATGAATCAGTATAAAAGCAATTCCACATGGCACTGTAGTGCATCTTGCCTGAACACAGCAAAAGTAATTTAAACAGCCACTTTAATTTAAATGATTAGGATTTAGGAAAAAGCACTGCCAAAAATCTACTCAGTATATCTATACCTAGTTGTGAAAGTGAAATTTAGACTTTTTTGTGAAAACCTACTAAAATACAAGACAATAAGTGTTATAAGGAATGTGCAGGTAAAAAGAAATGGTATGTACAAGCAAGAAAAAGTGACTGCACATGGTATGTAATCATTAGTAAAATCCAGTACTGCTGGAATTCACACAGATTAACTGTGCAGCTGGATAATAACACTGGAAATGTTTATGACCAAGTATTATTTGTACTTCCTTTGTGTAAGATAAGGACAATTACATTTCTTGTTCTGAATCATAAACAAATCAACCCTGTTTTCCACCCAGTCCACTCAGACTTCTCCCTCTGAAGGGCAGTCTCAACGGATTTAGGGCCAGACTGTGAAATTAATTGGACATAAGGTCTCCAAAACGCAACCCCAAGAATAAATCCCCTACACCTAATCACTTAGGCACAAGTCTGAACCCCATTCGTTTCCAAAACACATCCAAACCAGGTCCTGTAGGCATGCACTTCCAGGGCCTGGAGTCTTTCCCTGAAGATAAAATGATGGGACACAAGGTTCACTTTTAAAATAGGTCTAGAGGAAAAAAGTATTATCTCATTGGATAACTGATGGGGTAAAGCACTCAGAAAAGAGGGGAGGCTGGACTTAATGTCTTCTTCAGCCTAATGGGGACTCATCTCCTCCTTAAGAGGAGACTCATCTCCTCTACATCTCCTTAAGAGTTCAAGAGACATCCAGCTACAAGAGGAATAGGGATGAAGACAAGGCACAAGAATGCAAACTTTTGCTTCTTCCTCCTTTAGAAGGCATGATTTCAAAGCCAAGCAGTCATTACCACATTTTGAAAGCATCACAAACCTATTTATGTACAGAATGGTATGGCAGAAACACAGATGAGTCCTGTTTTAGGGAGCCAACTGCTCTCCACCTAGGGCTTGGATTGGGGTGGGGAAGACAGGCAACTCAGGCTGTGGCATTTCTTGTAATCACAAAAGCATATCCGAGAAACATCATGCATCTAAAAATAAAGGAATATAGTCTTAACGCCCAAGCTACTTCAACTTCCAGAGCAGCTACACACACTTGCATAAAATCTTCTTAAAATGTAATCTCTGAAGTCGCAGCTGTATGTGTGGAGGATAAACACCCAGAAACACTGCATGGGATAACACTGGGTGAAACTCAGTCTTGGTCATCTGAAAGACAGGATATCCCATCCTAAGTCACAATGGGAGAAATAAGAGAACTGCTGCCTGATGGCATATCCTTCATCTGAAGAAGATGCTTATACAAAGAAGTGTAAGAAAAAAAATTGATTATAAGTGGTGTGGTGAACATGTACCTTTTTCTACACTGAACTTTTACAAACATTTTCTATTACTTTTAAGCAGTTGTGCACAGTTGAGAGTTGAGCTAGACTGAACAAAAAGAAGATACAAATGAAATGTTTTCAATATTTTGAATGGGCAACCTCGTCGGCTCCTTTAAAAAAAACCAAAAAGTGCAACCACGCAATTTCGAAGCCCCAGAGATCTGTAACCAGAAGGTAAATAACAACCTTTTGCAAACCGGCATTAGGAAATCACGCCCCGAGTCTGGCTGGCCTGATTCAGGACTCGTGAATGCGGAGCGCCGCGCTGCTGGGGAAGCCGAGAGGCAGCGGCCGGGCACGGCCCGGCTCCAGCTCCGGTGCCCGGCACGGCGGGGCCGCCGCCCAGCCCCGGGCGAGGCGCGGCGGCGGCGGGGCGGTGCCGNCGGGCCGGGCCGGGCCGGGGCTGTGCGGGAGCGGCACCGGGAGCGGCCCCGCGCCCTCCGGCCGCCCCGGTTCGCTCCCGTCGGGCCGGGGCTGCGGCGCGGGCGGCCCCGCGCACAGATGGGTTTCCCGGGGCTGTTTGAGCTGTCGAGGGCTTTGAGCCACGCTGTCCCCCCGACCCAAAAAGGCACCATGGAGAGTAACACCAGGTTTCGTCTGTGCGCGTGTTCCGCGTCCTCTGCAAACTCCTACGAGCATGTTCAATGTCATGCGTGTGTTAGACCTCGCTAGTGCACACAGGGCTGAGGACCTTTGAGCTGAGGTTGGGTATGAGGCTCTGCAGTGCCACTGATCAGTGGGAGATAAAAACGACAACTATAACAAAAAACATTGGTAGAACTCATCTGATTTTGGTGGTTTGTTTGGGGGTTTTTTTATGGTCAGAGCAGAATACTGCTTGGGTCCCAGCCTGTGAGCTGGATCCCACCCCACAAGCTGTAAAACTGTACTTGAGAAAGGAACTTGAAACACAAGTCCGGGCACTAAATCAGGCCCAGAGTCAGTAGGGACAAAAGGTTAATTTGGTTGGCCAACCATTTGTATATCTGACAGCCAAGCTGAAGTGGACAGGTGTAATGTGAGGGGAATAGCACAACAATGGGTGCTAAGATTAGCAGTCTCTACAGTACAGTTCTAAATTTATTTTTAAGGAACCCTGCAAGTTTGCACATACTGAAAACATTTCATGTGTCTCTGATTTTTGTTTAACAGACACTTTCTGCTATCCCTTTTGCTTCCTCACTGCCCATCACTCTCTGGTCACCAAGTAACAGACTTGCACCTGCAGTCTTGTGAAACTAGAGGAAGTTTGGTTCTTCACAGCAGCTAAAAAAGGAACCCTAGAGAACAGCTTGAACACTGATACATAAACCCATGGGAGCTTTGAACTGAGACTAGCAATGCATCTTTACATATGTGCTGCTGCAGTGTAACACCAGAGAGGAACCAACTAATTTTATAGCAGGCATCTTCTGAACGGTATCGCTTCTCCAACCTTTATACAAAAGAAAGTTCTCTGAATCTGAAAATGTAACCTCTGACTTCCTGGTTGTAAATCTGTCGAGTTTAAACAGGAAAGAAGTAACTTGCTTGGAAATTGATTTTAGTTGTCACTATTCAGCAGGTTGGATTATGAAGTTAAATCATTCTGTAATAAACAAATGTACCTAGATGACAATTGTGATTCACTCCATTTATCTTTTTCTATTAAGAGGCAAGATTTGCAGGAAGAAATAGTACTGTTCCTTAGGCCAAGAGCTGATTAAACCAGGCAAGCCTTAGAGTACATAAATTCTCTATCAGACCATCCCTAGCACAGTGTCCCTACCACTCATTTGCTGTGAGCAGTCTGCTGAAATGAAAATTTGCACTGCTGAATTCTTCTCCAAGTTATGATGGTTCTGGAAAGCTGTATATATTTCTAGTCTTTACAGCATAGTTTACTACTCACCTTATTCTGTATTCTAGTTTTCTCTTTCACTTCATTGGTTTATATCCTCTTTCAGCTTGGTATTACAAATACATTTTAAAAATGGGTGTCATTTCATCTCCTTTCTGTATCTCATCTGATTAGGACTACAAAACTAAACAGGATGAGATTGAATCCAAATCTGAAGTACATCCTTTTTGTGCTAATTTGTGTATATATAGAGAGATTTGTGTATGTGTGTGTGTGAACTGTGTTTTCACATTTCTTGTATTTTGCTCAAAATTCGAGGAAGGGCAAAATTTTCAGCAGCAGCACACAAGTCACCTGGGGCTTGTATTTTAAGGCTATTTTAAGAGCTTTCAGGAATCTCAGAGTGGCTTTGTCTTTTTGCCACTTAGTGCCTATCATTTCTGAGAGAAGGACTCGGGCTCTCTGAGTACTTTTGAAGTGTCTCCTCTTGGTTCCTAAGAGTCATTTGATTATGTGTAATGTGTGATATCAGTTCTTAGGCAGAAAGGACTGAGTAAAAGTTGTCTCTCAGTTTATTCTCTGTATTCCTTTCCTTGCAGCTGTTTGGAACAATAGTCTGGATTTTGGTTGCCTCTACCGGAGTTCCACTGCCACTGCTGCAGGGATGGGTAATGTTTGTGGCAGTGACTGCATGGTTCCTCTCCATTGTGTTCCTCTCTGTGTTCCTCTTTGGTTATGCAAATAGAATTGCTGTCAACTGGAACCAGGCGGTAAGTTTTTTTCTTTATTTAAGGATTCCCTTTGTTTTATAAACTGAAAATTATTTAATGAGAAGTGTTGATCCTAAGTCTTAACACCTGGCCTTTTGCTTTAGCACAAAGTTTTTCAAACAGAGGCATTCAAAACTGGAAAAAGAAAGAATAGGGTTACAGAGGTGACAGAGGAAATCTGGGACCTGTTTTATGATGGAGGCTGAAGGAGCTTTTGAAGCTGTTTGAAGGAGTACACTTGGCCTCTGTGAGCACATAAAATGCATGAGCAGCAGGAAGAGGACTAGTTAAACAAGGTGTGACAACAAATTGGTTTAAATGGCCAGAAATTATTGTGAACTGGAAACCAGAAAATACTTTGTGACTATTAGAGAAGTGGTAGTAACACCTTGTGAATAATGGGATGTAGAAAGATACATCTAATATTGTAAAGGAAAGGATGCATTTATGAACGCACTGTGTGATGTGGTTGTCTGAGCACAGGCTGGACTTCAGCAGCCACTCCTAAGTGGCTTCCTAAGAAAGTCTTCTGGTGACTTTTGGGTCGATTCCTCAAAGCTAGGGCAGCAATGGTGAGTGGCTCTTAGGCCTTAGGTGGTGAAAGACAGAATGACCTGCAGTATGATAAGCTTAACATCTTATTAGGAGACTTAACATCTTCATCTTTCTTAGAGGAAGCTTGGTGAGACTACAGGTATAATTATTCTTTGCTGAGCTTTTCATTTTGAAGACAAAGCCTGAGTCTTGCTGTAATTGATTGTTATGGCTTGTGCCAGTAGTTCTCAAAGACTGTAGCTTCCTGTTAAAAAACGGAAGTTGTTGGTATTACTTTTTGCCAACCACATGGATACCTCAGGTTATTGACTGGTAATTTACATGCTCCTTTGTTGTCATTAATTGTTTTTTACTTTGAGATTTTAGTACTCAAGTAGCTGAGCATGAGATGATATCACACTCTCTTATATTACTGGAAGTGAATAACAAGATCAGAATTTGAGCAGAATTCTTAGTTTTAAAAAAAGTTCTTCCAGAAGGACTGCAGCTTCTAAACTACTGAAGTCTGTCTGTCTGTAACTGCTGATCACCTTCACCCTCCTCCTGTGCAGCTTAGTTTTCCCGTTGACACTTTCCTTGATCATAGCTGGAATTGCATGCTTCAGTGCAAACATCTGTAGAGATTTATCTGTTCAGGTAATTCATGGACAGGCCCTTAAAAGAGAAGTTCTTTAATGCAAATTATAAAGTTTAAAGAGTTTGGAGCTCTGATAATTTCAAAGCCCATCAGTGCTAACAGACTGGATTCTATTAAAAACAAACTTTAGCACTTTGATGGTGAATAAACATACATCCAGCATCAGCTTTCCAGCACAATACAGGCAGTAATTAGGCTAATAATCAGTTGCAATCACAGAGACCTTTACAGGGATTTATGCTGCAACATCCTCACAAATTATGATGCAACAAAGCCCTTGAGCATGTGCATAGCTAAAGTAAATTAATAGTGTCCTGAGTTTCATTGAAACTGTTTGCCAGTTTACAATCATGCATCTATTTAAGAGTTGCTGGATCTGGACAAAGCCTTTTATAGATTGAAAATGCTATACAAATTCCATCTTGTAACAATTGTGTGTGTGTGTTACACGTTGGCTACTTGGTACTGTCAGTGATTTGTTGTACTGTTAATTTTGTCCCCTTGTATATAATAAATTGCTGGAAAATTTTCTATGTCAGGAAATGGATACATGACTTGTATAAAAACTGCATCTGTAACTTCATCTAAAAAGCTGTCATAACTCAGTCAACATCTTAAATAAATGCAGAGGAAATAATTTTATCTCTAACTTGGTAGCTGAAACCCAGCCCCTTCCAGCTGTCAATAAAAATAAGAGAAGACACTTTACCACTGTTTTCAGGTACCGAAATGTTTTGTAACTTGTTGGCACTGAAGTCTTTAGCAGGACTTCACAAGTAGGGTTTTTTTACCTTCCCTTGCAAATAAATAGTTAATTACTGGAAACACTAAAACTATTTTTGTTACTATAAATGCAGTCCTGCATTTAGTAATACCTTTAGTATACTTGTAAGTATATCTGCTAATACTAATGGAGATATTTAAAAAATAAGATGGTACACAGTGGGAAAGATGGACCTTATGGAGCTCCATTGCTCAGTACACCAGTGTATTAAACCAGATGGTATGACAAGTACTGCCCTTTACAGCCTGACTCACAACACACTCATTTACAAAATTAGATGTGAACTTCATGCTGCTCTGATAATGTTTTGCATACACTTTTGTTGAGGTTTCAATGATTATACAAGTGTGGAGGCAAGGGAGAGTTAGGCACTCTGATAACAATTACTAAAACCCAAAAAAAGTCCCTCATTAGATCTTGGGGTTTTTGGCCACAGAAACCATAACCATGTAAATGTGAAACCTTACTGATGCTACAGAGCTTCAGTATAATTGCTGCCAGGAGAAGGAAATTAGAGGGCTTGGCAGTAGACTGAAGGAAATGAAAGAGTGTTTCCTGAAAAATATCTCTCCTGTATGCAGTCAGTCCTGATCTAAGTGGAATGGGCAACTGTAGTAGCAGCTTACATCATAACTTACCAAAACTGACTAGGGGGATATGATTTAAGTAGCTTCAGCTGTGATCAAATATGGAAGAAGTAATGAGTTTGAAAAGAAAATTCTTTCCATTAAAAGGAAATCTCACATTTGTGAAGAAACTGCATTTCTCTGGACAGGGAAATGCAGCCCATTCTCACTTTGTTCTCAGGCAGGCAGCAGGTAAGGATGTCACACAGTGATTTCTAGTGCAGGCAAATGCTGTCTGCTGGACACACATAAAGTATCCTGGGTTCTCACTCCAGGCATACTGGTAGTCCATTGCACTCAAGTGAAGTTCATAAGGGATTCATTAGCACTGAAGTTAGACTGCATATCATAGATATCATCAAAAAGCATACATATACTTGTGTATATTTTAAAAATTGTGTCTGTGGCTTTTGCAGACCTTCACAGATATAGGCACAAAGTATATGTTGTATGGATCAAGAATTGAGGGTGCAAATGTCAGCTTTTCAGACTGAATAACAGAAGGGAGATGTTGGAAGAATACTTTAGACATTTTAAAACTGTACTGGAACATGCTTTACATCTTGCTGCTGGAACACTGGACTCTGAAATAGGACCTGCAAAGGCACCAGACCTTTTTTATGTGTGTCAGTAATGGAACCCAGAAATGGGAGTTAGGAATTTAAACATTATGTTCAGTTAGCATTCATCATAGAGGAGGGAATTGCCTAGAGAGGACCAGGAGAGAAGCATGTTTGAAGTAAATCCTAAAACCTGTCCTCTCAAGTCTTGGACATTTTATTCCACAGTATCATGAAGAACTGTCAGGTTACTGACTATTGTGTAGAGCCAAGTCAGAGAGAGTTGTGGAAATGCCTCAATTCTTGGATCTCATTGTATTGGGAAGTTGGACATTTCAGCTGTGTCAAAGCTGAGGTGTTTCTGGGCATTTAGAGGAGCAAAATTTAAGCATGGAGGGAAGATTTTTGATGCTTTGGTTATAGCTGAGAAGGGACTTACGGGACTGCAAGATTGTATTATACTGCTTGAATTGTGATAAAGTTGGCCTGTGTATGTCTTCTTTTTTATCTGTCTGAAGGGAGACTTGTGTAAACTGCAATAACTTAAAGGTGGTCTAAAATGTCAGCATGTGTACGTAAAGATGAGCATGTGCCTCTTAATTTGAAAGAATATAAAGTTTGGGGAGAAAGAGAGCTGCCCTTTATCACTAATAATGTTAGTGAGTTGCTTATAATTGCAAGAAGCTGTGAAATATGTCCAGGTTAAGCTCTAAGATGGATTTAACACTGCTTATCTAAAGTTAGCATTATCAATTCTTGTTTCATGTTTCAGTGTTGGATTTCATCTGTACTGAGATGAGAAGAGTTAGATACGTATTAGAGTCCAGGCTGATCGTGTTGTTTGCTTTTTAGGATTTTATTTTCCATGGGGCTACTTTTGTCTTTTATTTTGGAGCATTTCTACTGCAAGCAGCAACTACATCTCTGCATCACTTACCCCGCAAATTCAACTCCACCACACAAGAGAGGATTCTAAGTGGTCGTGAATATAACATAAGCATAGCAGCCTCGGTATGTGTTTCATATATTTGTATCAGGGGAACAGAAGTCTGTAGCAAGCACTTGTTCAAGACATTCATCTTGGGAATTTAACAGCACACTGACTGGAATAGAAGGAGGGGGCTGTGAGAGAAAGAATTGCCTTTGACAGCAGCAAATAGTACCTAACAGCAACATGCAAAAATATTGGCATAAGCTAATGCTAATGTGATAGCTACTCTTCAGTATAGTGTAGAGTTGCTACTCTTCACTGTAGTGTTTTAAAGATATGATCACTACAGCTTACAATTTTTAGACAAGGTATTTTGTAAAAACAGTTTTGGTTATTAGAAGAAAATGAAAACAACTGAGACTTTAGCAGAGGCTGAGGTATGAAATTCACACCAGTGCTCAAAACTTCAGTTGCTTTTTTTATACCATTTAGATAGTCCTGAACATGCCGTGGAGATAAAATTTGGACTAGGTCTTTGTGAAGCTCCACATATGTACTTAACTTCATCAGACATAAAAGTTGTCTGTGAGGACCCTGCTGTCTCTTATTGCAATTATTAGAGTGCTTTTCTTGATAGCCTAAGCTCAGAATCCATTTTTCTCACTGTAGTTGCATCATCACTGAATCAATGTATTTGGAGATGTGGGTGTGCATAGCTGAATCAGAAAATATACCAGGCTTTAGTTTTCATCCTGGCTGGACTCTTCAGGGGCGAGTAGAGGTGTGTCAGGTAGGCTTAACTTAAAGAACTGAAACTACTGCTCTTAATTTTTTGTTCTATCCAGAGACTTGCATACCAGGGAACTGTATATATTTATTAAGCTTCTAAAGCCTCTGTGGTTATCTGTTGTCCTTAAAACTCTGTGCACCATAAATTTTGCACAGTAAGCACTTTCAGTTCATCGTAAGATAACAACAGATGACTGTTAGGTGTGAGGTTCACATTCTGTCTGCAGGAGCAGAATAGAAAAGAGAAGCCTTTTGCTTTGGCAAGCCAGTCCCTGAAGAGGTGAAGTGGGCATGTCAGTGTCCCGAGGCCAGAGCTCCTCACATCACCCACCTGCCAGTAACACACGCGAGCACATCTGATCCCTGGGTGGCCATGTGGCACAAGGACAGAGGTGGTGTCCCAGCTATGCCTGAACCAAAGGAGGTTTTTATCCTAAGCAAATATCTCAAATTCTACCCTAAAGTGTACCTCTTCAGTCCTAGTTTAGTGTGTTCACATCCCACTGAATATATGGTCACTTCAGTCATTTTGTCTGCCAGCAGAATACTGAGCACTCCAAGAAACCATTCCCTGCTTCCATACCATTTTTTTTTTTTTAAGGGAGAATTCAGTTCTTCAAGCCCCTCAAATCCCTGTCAAGACAGGGGAGGAGAAGACTCTTTTGTAACTTCCCTCAGTATCTTAATGAAGAGATGCTGGAAAACATGTGAATGAGATAAATGTAGTCTTTAGTGTCTTTGCATTTTTTGCAGAAGTATATATTTAGGAATTTAAAACATACAGAAAATTTTTTTTCATCTTTTAAGTATTTCATTTCAACAGTCCTGTGAGCTACGTGACAAAAGGAAAAAAGGTTGCTAACATTCTGTCTTTTAAAATTACCTTTATGCCATGATTAGAAATACATATATGTTCATTTTTTACAGGTGATGGTTCTGTGGTGTAGCACTTATTCAAAACTTTAATTAGTCAAATTAACACTTGTATGTAAAGCAAAGGATGCTTGAGTTTGTATATTAGAAGAGACAGAATTCATTGTTAGCACTGGACAATATGAGAAGTGTTTTTCCAGAAATTCACTTTCTCATTTCTTCTGTCCAGTGTACATTACGTACTCACTTCCACTGTGGCATGATTCAAATCTATCCAATTCAGTTTTTGAGCAGGAGCAACTTCCCTGGCATTGTTTGGGAAGTTGTTCTAATGGCTGGATATCTGGTCACAGAGGCCAGATACGGAGTTGTTTCTGTATTCCTGCAAGTAAAAGAGTTCTGCTGTTTAGAGGGATGTCTTCTTTGATGTTTGCTGGGGTAAAGGCACTCAGTTGGAAACATCTGAGATTGATGTTTGATCAGTCTAGATAAGAGAACTGAAATACACAGTGTACATACCCATGTTTACTTTGTACCATAACTTATGCAGAAATTCTATTTCATATTATATTTCTAAATGTCTGCTGAAGTAAGCAAGTGAAAAGTAGTAACATGAGGTAGTAGTAAAATGGGGTTATAACAGAGAACTCCCTGAGAAAACTTCAGAGGATCCCAAACCTATCTTTACCTTATTAAGCATTTTGGTTGGGGGAGGTACATTTTGAATCACTTGTGTTCCTATATTCATTTAGAATAGAAAAATATTGTAGAACAATATGTGTGATTCACTTTTTTCTTTTCTTCTTTTTTTTTTCTCTGTTCCTCCTCTAGATTTTTGCCTTTGCAACAGCTGTTTGCTATGGTTTCAGCACAGCCCTGGCATTAAGGAGATGGAGGCTAAATAACAGTTGAAGAGAGGTTAATGCTCACGTGTTCCACTTCAGATCAAATTAAGTGCTACTTGTCTGTTTTACTGTAATTTAATTCCAAAAAGACTTCTTTTTTTCCTTCTTAAAATCTGTTTTAAATGCAAGTAACCCCTAATCAGGATTTCCTCAACAGAAGACAAGTTTCCATCTCTTCCCTTTCTAATATTCACTTTCACTGTGTACTCATTGTAAGTGTACTCATTGTAGGGTATTAGAAAGTTTAGGAATAAAGAGATGTGTCATTAGCAGATGTAAGAACTCCAGTGCTACACCAGAAGAGGAAGAAAATGGAAACTAAGCCAAGATGTTAACTGCACAGGCAGCTAAAAAGCTCCCCCTTTGTTAAGTCTTGGGATTAAGTGCTTTGCAGAGTTACAGTGCACTCCACACAGGTAGAGCCTTGAGGCTCCTGGTAGAGTCATGGGTGTTCTGTGTGGTGCCCTTTGCATGATCAGAGCCCAAGCTGACTTTGAAATTCCAACTTAGTGTATATATATACATATATATCTGTTATTAACTTTGATGTACAGAGAAAATACTTTAAAAAACCATCCAGTGAAATCTTTTTATACTCTCTTATAGCTGTGTCTGGCTAGGGTCACCTGATCCTTAAAGCCTACTGTGTTCCATACTAGATGAAAACTGGGACTGTCGATCAGTAGTTTGTTAGTTTTAGGAATTTAGCTTAATCAGATCTATTTATACTACAAAACAAAACAGTGCATTTATGTTGTGTGTGTATATACATGGTATGTTTTTGTTTAACAGGAATTTTTGCACTGTTTAACTTTGTTGGAGTAGAGCTTTGTTCTTGCTGCTTCAAGTGCTGCATTTGTTAGGTATTATGTGAGTCAATATCATTTGAATGGAATGTTACCAAATAGTGAATAATGTCTGACCTCAATTCTTGCAGTGTGTTATTTGTTGCACTCTAAACCTGCAGTGTTGTAAAGGTGTTTTTATTTGGACAGATGCCTATGCAACATCTTACTGAAAGCAGTGGAATGCAAAGCAGTCCGCCCACTATGGAGTTTGCTTTTTGCATGAATGATGTTTAATTGAGCCTCTCTTGAATATCCTGGTGTATGATGACATGTGATATTATATATATAAAATTGATTTAGCAAAACTAAATAATAGCAGTGTGCTCTGCTCCCTGACACTCGTGTCGTTTTGCACATGGTGAAGCTTTTTGTTATTTTGCTAGTAAATAATTTTTGCTTTTGTGAATAGTGCCAAAAAGATAAGCTGGGACAATAAAGGCTCCCTGTCATTTGTAAAACAACTTGTTCACTACATCTTGCCAGTGCACCTGATTATGCTGCAGAGACCAGCAGAGGTTGCGTAAGGGAAGACAGGATTTCCTTCATTCCCAGGCCTACTCATTCTCCTTGAGCCAACAGGAGTGTCTGCCATGGAAGTTACTTTGCCAAACTTGTCAGGTACAAGGATCTCTGAGGGGCACCCACCCTCAGCAGTGCCCTGCTGACCCAGGGCAGGTTCTTGTGGGTGACACAGCAGTGAGCAGCACCCTTCTGACTGTGGAACCACTCAGTCGTGCTGAATTACTACAATGGGATGTTGTCATATATCTGTTTCCTGAAGGTTTTTTTCTTTCAAAGATTTTGTACTCTGGCTGATTTTTTTTCCCCCCTAATTCTCTAATTGCATTGAAACTTTTTGTGAACATTTTATTTAGAGCCATATACTTTTAAAAATACTTTGTATTGTATAAAATACATTTACACTGGAGTATATGGATGAAAGTATATAACAAAGACTTATGCTAAGCAGCATTAAAGTTACTTAAAATATTTATGGCAGTAGTCTGGTTATTAATTTTGTCTTCAGAAATTATCAAAAAAACCTCCTTGCCACTCTGTCTCGCCTGATGCTAGACATACAAAATTGAGGCTAAGATTTCATGAGAAGGCACAGTTGCATTGGGGCTGGTTTCACATATACTTAACTAGTTTCACAGCTAGCTTGCCATGTGACACTGCATGAATATTGGTAAGAAGAGTCAAGTCAGTTACAACATTTCAAACAGATGCTGATCTTTGGTTTGGTTTCTCCTGTATCCTGCAACCTGGCTATGCCCTGCACACCACAGACTGCATGCCACAGCTGCAGTCTCTGCAGCCAGCTGTGATCATGGAGGGCAGATCTTAATGTTTTGCCTTTTTAAACCTACAGAGTATGAATCCCACATATGGAGTCAATTAGGGTTGTCCAAGCTTAGTTGGCATTTGTATCTAACCTCCAAGTTCAAACCTGAAGTGTCAAACCCATGATTGGTGAGTGCTATTCAAGGTTCTTAATCTGCTAGTGGAAGTCCAGATAGCAGAGTGTGGTTAGCGTAGCATGGAAACTGTTTGCATAGTGAGGAAAGACTGAACTTTCCCTCTTAAGTATCAAAGACAAACAAAGGACAGAGAAGAGATAAAGGTAAAAACTACAGTAATGAAGAACAACTTTCACAGCTAAAATGGAGTGAAAGAATAGAATTTTTATTAGTATGGACAGAGTTTTGCTGTACTTTGAGGAAGACCTATGGATGGTTAAACCAGAACATGCAGTTATGTTCTTTCAAAAAAAAAAAAAAGGAAAAAAGTCAGTAGTTAATTTTGTATTACTTTATTCTGAGAGCTAAAAAGGTAGGTGTGGCTTAGAAAGGGTATGTGCGTGCTGGATGTATGCAAATACTGATATGGGAATAATATGTAATCCTTGCGATAGGTATTCCAGGGAAAATGTGCAAGCTGGTTCTAAAAAATCTTTCTTCCTTGTAAGAAAATTCCTCCAGGCCTATGACCTTGAAGGACACAAGCTTAGACCTCTCCAAAGAATGGAAGGCATCGGGAGGGACATAGGGAGATAATTTGTCTCAATTAATTTAAGGTGAAAGGACCAAGACCACAGATGCCAAATAGTGTTTTCATCAAACATCTCTATTTGATGTGAAGCTGCAGTGCAGCAGTATCTAAGGTACCATGCAGGTCCCTACTCTTAGAATATATTCCATGGTGTTTTGGATAGCACTGTGTGGTAGCTGCTGGTAAATAAGGAGAAGGAGCCTCCAAGGAGACTTTCCTTCAACGGGTGCAAAGATAAGAAACAGTTATTGCAGTTATTCTCTTTCTAAAGAGAAATGAAAGTGCACATGTTAGAAAGCTAAAATTTTGTTAGAATTTTGGCAGAAAACATGCACAGCACATGCTTTACGGAAGTCCTGACTCTGCTTCTGCTTTGCTGAATGTCTGGAAATAATCCAAAGTGACACAGGGTCCTGCAGGATTATTGATCTGCATGGGATTAGTCTGTTCAGATTCTCATGATTTCTCTGGCTCTGTACATTGGTTGTAACTCCTGACATGAGTAACGTTGTGCTGCTGTAAAATGCTGCCTTAAAACAGCTGTAAACCACAGCTTTTAAAAGAGAGAGGCAGAACCAGTGATGATACAAACCTGTGCCCTTCATAAAAATAAAAGAAAAACCACTGGATAATCGCTAGACCTGTGTCTTCTCTTTTGCTTCCAAAACCAGATGACAATGCCGACTCCTGTTGCACTTCCTCTAATTGTAGTTTTTGCATTTGCTTTGTAACTTCAGAGAATTTTGACATTGATTTTTTCTCCATCTGAATTTCAAAAAATAATTTTAAGAGTGCTTAAAACTCTTAAAACTTGTTTGTTCCATTTTTATCTGGACACTGTGAAATTGGTCTCTGAACAAAAGTGTCCTGATTGTTTCATGCTCCTCTGCCAGGCTGCCCAAGTCGTACAGAAAGGCTTCCCAGGTTTTTGTCTGAAGGTAACAGTGAACCATTAGTTCGCAGACTGAGATGCAAATAGAAAATGGCTCTTTTCAATCTTACAAAAAGAAAAACTTGAAAGTGAAAGCATGTTCTCTTTCTTTCTTAGCTGTATTTGTAGAATTGGTCATGGTGCGGTAGTCTTTGTTGAGACAAAGAAAACCAGAAAGAAAAAAACAGAAGAAAAAGCAAATCTTATGTACTAAAATTAGTAAACAGCAATGGAAAGTATTTAATTTTTTTTTAAGAGGCTGAATTCAGCATGACTGTTCTCTTTCCTCCCAGTTTCTTTTGCTCAATTATGGTGTTTATCTAAACACCCTTATAACCTGACCAGCTCAGAAATTACTGTATTTATACTCAAGGTGCTCCTGTAAAGAAGATAAGTGCTATTCCCATTTCACAGGTGGAAAACCTGGACACAGAGACACTGAACAACAGCTTACTTGCCAGAGGCCTCTCACAGGAGATCTGTGGTGGAGCAGGAAGAGGAAACCTGGCTTCTCAAGTGAGAGTTTCTTGGTGCCTTGCCCAGCAGCCCCTACTGCTGCCTGCTCTGGGCTGGGAGGAAGCACTGTAGTGTGGTTGTATGTGACCTGACCCCACTCCTGTCTCTGTCGTGGTGGTATTACTCTGGCAATTAGTTACATGGGGTTAAAAGGTAGAATGACTGTTTGTGGAGGATTATGAGTCAAAGGCAGGTCTGACTTGCCAAATTGGCCCTCCTAGATCAAACATCATAGTTTCCGGGTGTTCTAACAAATTTTGGTTATCCAATTGTAAATAGACTACATGGAGTTCCTGTTTGAGGTGTTGATCGACCTTCTGCATCTTAAGAGAGGATAAAGGTCCTCAGGAATCTGTAGGTTTCAGATGCTCCCTGCTACACAACATGGTTGAGCCCTAAATTCTTGGTGCTAGCAAAATGCTACCTGCCTTGAGCCTGCCAGGACATAGCACCCTTCAGTTCAGAAACCTGAGCTAAGTATTGGCAACTAACCTGTCAGGCTACCTTTCAGGGGAACACAATGATCTAACTAGGTTATGTCTAGGTGTGGTTTTAACATCTTTCTTGCCATGGGATAATTGCAAATGTCAGTGAAGATTCTAGAGATTGTGGACAGTATATTCATACACTTATGTCCAGAGTTACTGTGCCTGGCTACAGAGAGGCTCTTAAGCAAGGACTGAAACCTATGGATCCATACAGGGTTTGATTATGGTTGCAGCATTATTAGCAATCTTAAAAGAATAACTGTAGATTTTAATCTCATCCAAACACCTTTTCTTGGACGTCTCAGCAAGCTGTGGTCTCTGTCATTGGACCAGTGCTGTGACACAAGAAACAGCAGATCAGAACAAACCTGAGAAAAGCTCTGCATACCTTGAAGAGAAAAGCATCATTGAGTAGTTTGGGTTTGGAAGGGCCCTTAAAGGTTCTGCACTCCTCCTGCTGCAGAGCTGGGACCTCCCACAGTTGTGTTGCCCTGTACAAAGGTGCTGGGATTTCCCAGTGACCTGATTGCCTGCTTGAGCAGTTCTGCTTGCAGTGCCCACCAATGACTGGCTTTTAACATCACTTTGTTACAAGTCGTTTGGGTTCAATAAGCTTTACTAAACAAACTAATGAGGCAAAAAGTGTTCTATTTCCATGTAAAATAGAAGTGTGGAAGATTTGCTGACTCATGTTTTGTCCCACACAAGGATCACAGCCATTTTTCTTCACGATTATTTTTCAAGTGGAAAACATACTTTAGCGTAACTTAATAATGTAATTAATGATATCACAGGTCTTACTCCTCACAAACTGCATGGCCTGGAAGTATTTCCAGACTCTTGGGTCCGGGTGAACACCCTAGCTAGGTTGCCTCTGTATGCCTCTGTAAGACCTAAAACAGCATCTTCCCTTTTCCCTGCCTCTTCTCCATTTTTGGACAGCAAAAAGAGAGCTGCAGCATGATCCACACAGGCCGAGCAACTCAAAAAACTATGTGGTGCATTGGAATATGATTCACTCTTCAGTAGCATTTGTGGGCATAGATGGTCTTGAGGTGGTTCCACCTAGATAAGATACAAAGTTATGGAAACAGGGTTGGAGGCTTACCGGATAGAAAAGGAGCATAAGACCTCAGTACTTGGCTACAATTGCTTCCTGTATAAAATCTGGCATTGAATCCAGATCCTTAATATTCCTGTTTTTCAAACTGTAAATGCCTTGGCCTGGGATCCAAAGCCCTGGGGAACCTGTAGGGCCAGCTTAGAGCCTTGGGCTGTTGGAATAAGAGGCAAGGTGAATCATCACCAGGTACTTTAACCCATGATTCAGGAGCAGAGGAGAAAGGGAATTGTTTGCAGGTCCCTTTTGCAACTTGTTACCAGCTCTAAGAGTTGAGAGAAGGGCAAGAATAGTTTTCCTCTACCTCCGTTCCTTGGCTGCAATCACCATGGACCCAGAATGAGCTGCAGGACAGAAAGGATGAGGACTTGTACAGAATAATCTGAGTTCTAAGATACACCTGACCTACCCGCAGCAGTGACAGCTATTCTGGGGCCGAGTCCAAGATCCATCTCCTGACCTAAAATAAAAATTAAATATATCCAATAATGAAATTTTCAAACACCAAGTCTGAGTCTTAGCTGGAGCAAATGTTCTAGAAAAAGACGGTTACCTCAGAGAGAAATTTAATGGTGAAAAAGAAGCCAAACTGTTCTTTTAGTTATATAAATGCAACTTCTTTTGAGGTCTAGTCGCCAGTGAGGAATTTCACTAATGGAAGTATGAACAGAATTTCCCTTCAGCACTAAGTAGAGCTGACCTTTGAAACAAATGGAATTACAAATTCCTTGGCCTTGTGTCATTTGCTATTTCTCTTAAGGATCCTGCTGCTAGGGTGAGTTGCTGCTGGGATAAGTTGCTGCTGCTCTTAAGGAACAAATAGCCTTTGTGACCATGGCAGACTTAGAAAGTGTGAAGACACCAAGATAAAAATCCAGCACTTGTAGAATCTCATTATTTTGGAGGACCTGACTTACAGCTTGTGAATGGTTTAGGGTCGGCAATGTTGGGCAGTGTCTATGAGGTACAATGTCACATAAAGCTCGTAAGATTAAAAACTTCTACGTTAGCACCAAGTTACAGGGATCTGTCAGAGATCTGAGTACGTCTGCTGGCTGAAAGGATGGCAGGAGAAGAGATTCATTCTGAGTTTACTTCCGTCCAATATACTGTAGCTTTTTTGGTAAGAAGAGAAGAGGAGAGAGCAGCTGCCCGTGAGTGACGGGTGCCCAGGGCGGTGGGGACCGGCAGATGGAGCCGCAGCCCTGCCAGGAGCGCTGCGGAGCGCCTACCAACCCTCATCCTGAATAAACAAAGCTTCCAGGACTGCAGTTAGGGCTACTCGCTGTAACCTAGGTGATTCATCTGAAAGAACCAGGCTTGCTTTTTCATCTTTTTATTATAAGGAGACAGCAACAACTTAGCTCTGTACGTGACTTTGTACTTCTGTCATGATGGTTGTATTACAAATTTAATATTTATCAAGAACAATTCCAGGACACAAATACAATGCCAAGGCCCTTTTTGTGAAGCTAAGAAGTAGCTGGACACAGTATCCCTCACTCTTCTCCCTGCAGGACACAATTGGCTTTGTTGACTTCTATAAATCATTTGTGGTTGAAATCCACAGCTCCACTAGATTAGAGAAATAGAAACTAGCCTTCAAACCTTGAGTTTTTGGAGGGTTTTCTTTTTCCTAGGGAGTTATAAAAGTTAAACAGGTCAACTAATATAAAATGACAACTGAACCAGCTCATACCATGGAGTCACTGTCATTGCATAGTTTGGGGGTGATACTAAGTTCTTTTAGACAGTCAAGTTCTGGGCAGGCCATGAAAACATCACCAAACTGAGTTGGCTCAAAGGTGGCAGATGAACTTTAATATAGATAAATCCAGGGCAATGCATCTAGGAAAAAATTATCCACATTAGACCTGGAACTGAGAGTTATAACTTAGGAAAGAGACCTCTGAGCCATTACTGATGGTTCTCTGAAATCATCAGCTCAGTATGCAACGGCAAACAAAATCCAATAAAATGTTGGAACTCATAAGAAAGTTATCAGGAACAGGAAAGAGGGTGTAATGTTACTGTTACATGAAAAACAAACAAACAAACAAAACTCCAAAAAGCCCTGTGGAGCGTTCTTGTAAAGGGCAGCAAAAATGGTTGAGGTCTTGAAGCTGCTGCCTTAGGAAAACTGAAAATACTGGGACTCCACTCAGGAGGAGTGGAGCACTCCTCTTCAGGATTGAAGGAGACAGTGGAGTGAGGTAATGATGATTTACCAAATGATGAACATGCTGGTTAAACCAAACATGTAACTGTTATCTACAAGGACCTTGTATGGGATCTAGGGGACACTTGAGGCAACTACCAAAGATATGTTTAAAAGAGATAAAAGAAAGTATTTGCTGATAGAGTGAGCAGTGAGCCTCTGGAGCTTGCCAACACAGGAGCTTGTGGAGGCAGACAGTATTAGCATGTTCAAAAAGGGATTAGACAAATTAATGTGTCTTTATGCTAAAAGGATAAGGCAGGAGCATACCCTCCAGTATCCGTAATCCAACAGTTATGAATTCTGCATATTAGGGGGAAAGGACTGCACATAACAACCAACCTCACATGGTCTTCCCAGGCAGCATCTCTTCTTGCCACCACTGGAAACAGAGCAGTGGGTGAGGCAGCTCATTATGTGACCAACAGGCTGTCTCTTATATGCAGCTTGGGACTTCTTCCCCTTGGCGAGGTTCCCCTGGGGGATACAGCCTCACCTGCACACTCAGTCCTTGCTCCATCACCAAAAGGCTGAGTTCATCCTCAGGCTGAGGCCTGAGGCCAGCTGATAGTTGAAAATCAAGGCAGCTAAATTAAGATTTTTTAGGAAAAGGTGCACCTTGTATATCCTAGCATAAACAGAGCTGCTTGATTTGCTACAGATGAGTAACAGTGTTGGCTCCTGGTCCTTCACAAGGCAATGGGAGAACAAGAGGTAAAATCAGGTCGTGCTCTTACACACAGTTTTGGGAGCAGTAAATAGGTACAATACAAGATGTCCAAGTCAGCTGAGGAGGTTCTACCTTACCCTTCAGTACTGCTCCTTGGGCTCTCTCCAAAAACATTTTTCAGCAGTGACAAGCTGAAAGCTAATTGTCAAAACTAATTATATGTGCAAAGTAATTGAAAAAAGATTAATGAAGTTTCCACGTTATCTCCTGGATACTTCCTGGGCTGTTTTTTTCTCCCCAGTTCATTACCTTTTCTTCTATGATTCTGCAAGGGCTGGGCTGCCTGTACACACATGCTCATGCATGCAAATGCTGCCTGTACACACACGCACACACACAGACACCAACACACACTCACACTTCCTCATCCCACTTGGTTCGGCCATTCCCTCTGCTCCATCTTTTTTTTTTTTCTTTTAATACAGTTTCCTCTTTGTAGTGTTTTCAGGCCCTGCATGCCTTGCTGGTGTTTCATCCCCACCTCTTCTCACAGTCCTTGTGTCATGTTTTAACCTTCCCTGTTGTCAGGCCTAACTGACTCATCACTTGTGTTAGACATAAGACGGGGATGTCATCCTCCAAGTGACTTGAGCAGGGCTGTGGGACTTCAGGTAACCAAGGAGTTACACTCGGCTGCTGGACATGCCAATAGTTCTGTGTGTTGAGTGAGGGGCCTCGGAGGTGGTCAGGTACCTGTCTTTCCCTTGTAAAACATGCAGCTGCTTGGTAATATGGATACAGGATTATTTTTTCACTATAGGCAAAGCAGTTTTTCCCAGTTACTCTTTTTGAAAGGATTGAATTACTTTTGATGAAACCTTTCCCAGATAGTTCAGCAGAAAAGAAGCAACCAGCATGGAGAATAGGTTTAAAATCTGTGAAATCATAAGCAATTGAAAAAGCCTTTCAAAGGAAAGTGTTACATATCTTTGATGATAGGCAATGCTTCCTGCTCTGGCCATAGCATATTTAAAGCCTTCACACCAACAAGTCCCCTCGACACTGAAGCAACACTGCCTTTTTTGACAAAATTCCAGCTGTATGATCATGACTGGAAAATGCTTGTATTGTTATGACCAAATTTTCTCAATTACAATCTAAAGGCCATTTTTCTGTAGTGGATGAGACTGAGGTTTGCTTTTCAGACTGAGAGAAGTATTTGCCACTTTTAAAGTCCCCCTTTTCCCTGAGCATATGTACCACTTTCCCGGAGGTCTGAAGCTGACGACCTCTTCTACTGCTGTGGGGCAGTTGTCTTGGCTTGTTCAGCTGTGCCAGCTCACATCAGCTGAGCATCCAACCTGGTCTCTAATAAGGTTCTTTTTGAACCCTTATGCTTTGTTTCTCTTTACCTAGCAATCACCAGGATGGTGAGGGACAACTGACAATAAGACTAATGGCTCTCTGAGAGAGATTTGAGCCTATAGGGGCAGGTGGAGGGGACAAACTTCCAGCACCAGTGTTTCAGAGGTTCACAATAACACACTTCCCTCAAAAAGTATTCTTTACTCAAATACGCATTAAAGGGTAGCAAGTAACCACAGGATGCTGTATAACTCTGGGTTATAACTCTCAGCAAAGAGGCTGCACAGCTTCCTGGATTGTCTCTAACAGGAGGCGAGGCAGACCTGGAAAGCTTTCCATTTTCCAGCCTGCTGGCTTTAGCAATAATGTCATGTTAGTCCAAAGGGAGACAAGTGACCTTCTAGCTCATGCTATTATGCTGGTAACACATATAAACAAAGCCTGTAGCTAGAGTGGGAAGAATTTCACCAAAAACAAAGTCTAAGGAGAAGTCCTTTCCTTTGCACCTTTTCATATAACCCTCCTGTGATGAAAGCTCTCCTAAGTGTCTGGTGTTTTCATCCTCCATTCCCCTAAGAGGTTTAAACTCACCTCTCCCACTGTCAAAAGAGATCCTTAAACACCACACTCTCATCAAGGCTGGAATAGCTCACGAACATACACACACATGCTGAATTTGTATCATAGTAATAAAGGGGTGTTGTGTTCACGTGGTGACAGCCATCAGTAAATCCAGGTGATAATCATTTTCCCATCATATCCTTGTCATCTACTACCAAATGGCTATAGAATATCTCTGACAGGCTACAGATTAAAATTTTAATACCTGTAGAAGATGGTCAAATCCTAGGACTATTATGTCATTACTAGTACACATAGCCACTATCAGCTGGATGGATTTTGCAGTCTTCTGACAGCACACAGTGTGCTGAGATCTGCCCCCAAATGTAGTCTCAGGTGAGCCTGCTTCCAACAGCACTTTTGGACATCCCCACCCTGGTTGCTGCTGCCAGCCCAAGGATGCTACTGCATGTCCCATCCTGGGCTGCTGGCCCCATGGAGGGTGCCTGTCCCGAAGGGAGCTGGCAGCTCTCTCTCTCCACACAGATGTGGGCAGGGTGTACTGAGCAGCACATCCAGCAGAAAGGGGAAAAAAGGATTTAAAATATTTCCTATCTTTAACATTTGAAAAATCTAGACCGTTCCACTGTACTAGTGTGTCCCTTGTGGCTCACTCTGCAGCTCAGTCCAGCACTCCCCTTTGATGTTCTGCCCACAGTATAATAAACTTCACCAAAGAATAGAAAAACAGCTCATCACTGTGAAAGCCACAAGCAAATGAACTGGAAATGTGAACTGAAGCTGCACCATGTTTTTTTGTAGGAGCAGATTCTTTTATATTAAGTGGCCTAAAAGGATATGGTAAAATTCAGCCAAACAGAATGATGGTCAGCATTGCTAGAATTTGCCCAGGTAGAAAACTGTGAAGGACTATGAGCCCTTGGGCAGGAGCCCCCTGCACTGTCTTGGAGAAGAAAACTCTACAGGCCAAATCTCCCTAGAGATAAGCAACCTTCCTGAGGGTCATGGTGAGAAAAAGAGCCACTCCCAACATGCCTTGTTTCTTTATGGTAATAGCCTGTGTCCCGTTGGCTGTTGGTTTCTCCCCCACCCCGTGCCTTTCCCATATAAACCCCTGTTCCTACCCCTGACCCCAGGGAGCTTTGTCCCTGGCCCTCTTCACAGGGACTGATGGATAATAAAGCTACCTCTGGGGAATTTGCCAAACAAGGCTCCTGGCTCTCTGTCCCCGAGTTCTGCCCGGGTGATTTCACAAAGAGCTGAATCACAGAGAGCTGATACCACTTCTAGCTGAGAAGTCGCTGCACTTGCTGAAACTGCCCCTTGCCCCGGGGGAGTTGCAAAGGCCCCTGGAAGAGCCTTTCCCTGACGGGAATTCTCTAGGAAGGTCGCAACCCCCCGTTTGTCCAACGCTGGACACCAAAGGTGACAGAAAATGTTGTGTTTATAGCAGTTTTGGTAAATTACTAAATTTTGGTAAGTGCAGAAAAGGGAAAAGGACTTTCTTCAGAGCTAAGTGTCTTAGGTTTTTTCTCCTCTTCAGACTTCTGGTTTCATCTTGTTCCGTATCAAAGAAAGCAAGCAAAAATGTGAAAAATGTGACTTCTGGGAAGTAATCAGTTGTGGGAAGAGCAGAACTCAGGTCTGAGAATTGTAATTGGAAAATAATCATTTCTCTAAGATCAAATCCCTAGTGCTCCATAAGCTTAAAAGGGAAATATTCTGTCTAATCTACCCTGAACAGGGGGAGATTTTTTCCTCTCACTGTATTCAGTTCTGTTTGTGTCATTCCTGGAAAGGGACCTCTTTTAGATATCTTCTAATTCTGTGGTAGGGATTGTGGATTTTGGTGATATGCCAAAGTCTAAAGACTTTGAACACTGAAAGTTTCTAAGAAAGAAATTATGTCAGATAGACTCTCTTACCTCATATGACACTTGGCCTGAGATTTACTGCTGCTTTTTTCTAGGATGCTGGAAGAAAGCTGTGCTGCCACTTGGTGAGCAGACTGTAGTTCAGCTTTCAAATAGTCCTTCACAGCTTTTATCCACAGAGGAACAGAAAACTTTGACAAGAAAATGTAGTGAATCAGCTGTAGCAAAATGCCACACGAGCTAATTTTTAAAACCATGTATAGGATGTGAAAGGCTAAAAATCCCATTGTCTTTTTAAGTCATGAAGGGCCAACTCCACAGAGGGCAAAATTATGACCACTGTTGCCATACTTAAATATGGGTGGTCAGTGCTTAAACTGGAGTCTCTTAACTGGATTCAGAATGAGAAGACAGGAAAGGTGTCCCAGTGCATGGGCAGGAGACACTGTGGTGCCCGTAGCTAATTTTCAGTTCATTTTAACGGTACCATGTGACAAAATACACTGGAAAGGGATGCAAGAGATGAGGAAGCACCCATCAAATGTCTAAAAGGCAATACCTGCTACCTGTGCTTCCCTTTCTATTCTAGACCTGTGCAGTATTTCAGTTTAAGCTCAAGGGGAGTTCCCACAGCACCAGGTGCTGCAATCACCACCCCCTTGCAGGCAAGGACTGTGCATAGATTGCTCTGTCCAGGACACTGGTCCCCTCACCCACACCTAGCAGTGATGCTGAGGTGCAGCTTAGTAGGAAATACCCTATTTTGCTCTTCCTTTTGGCATCTGGTCTAGCTTTTGAATTTCATGTGGTTTTGTGCTACACTGGAAGACCTGGAGCGGAGACCAGTGCTAAATGAGGCGAATTATTCCTTCAAGCTGCTGCAGAACTCACCGTCAGAGAATTACATCACCATGTGGGACAATCTGTGGGATGTGTCTGCAGACAGCCATTATTGGGAACAATTCTTCCAAGGCAAACAAGACCACAACTTGGAAGCTGCCTACAGTGAGTTGTAAGACTTGCTGTGAGAAGTCCTGCACTATTAAGCAAGGCACAAGCTATTTATTCACCGTACTGCGTCAGTAAAGACATACTGTTCTATAACTGAGCTCACACCTGCCTTTTGCTCTGCAGAAGGACTCTATTTGTTGTCTTACTAGGAGTCAGACCATGAAATCCCAAAGGACTATCTTGGAGGATGTCTGCGTGTTCCCTGACAGCTGCAGGACCTCATGGGGATGAGAAGAAGCTTTCTCCATAGAATGCTGTGCTCTACCCCCTGGAACCTCATTGCTCTTTTGCAGACCTCAGCAGCAATCCTTTTGTGATTTTTATTTGATCAAAATTCCCATTGTACAGTCAGCCTTTAGATATTTCAGGGGAAAATTTCCATTACTAGGGACAGAAATTAGGCATGCAAATCATTAATACATTCTGGCTTTTCCAAAGCATCTCCTCATCAGGCTTAATGAGAAGCCATGGAAGAAAAGAGTATTAGAAAAATATATTTCCACATGGAGTTTCTTAACGATTTTTCTGCTCTAAGGCTCAGCACTTATGTGTCGGTTTTGGCTGGGGTAGAGTTAATTTTCCTCACAGTGGCTGCTGTGGGGCTGTGTTTTGGATTTGTGCTGAACACAGGGTTGATAATGCAGAGATCTTTTTGTTATTGCTGAGCAGTGCTTATACAGAGCCAAGGCCTTTTGTGCTCCTCACTCCACCAGAGAGGAGGCTGGGGGTGCACAAGCACAGTTGGGAGGGGACAAAGCCAGGACAGCTGATCCCAACTGACCCAAGGGATATTCCATACTTTATGACATTATGCTCAGCACATAAATCTGGGGGAAGAAGAAGGAAGGGGGGATATTCAGAGTGATGGCGTTNATGTCAACCCACAAGTCTTCTGGCTTTTACGCTTCCAGTGCTCCCCCCAGTCCTGCTGGTGGGGGAGTGAGTGAGCGCCTGCCTGGGGCTTGGCTGCTGCCTTGGGTTAAACCACAACATTTTATATGATGCACACCCATGCAAAATCACATTGCTGTGGAATACCAAAAAGACATTTTTGATTATGAATTTGACTCTGGGATGCTCCAAGGCGCTGAGTGTCCCAGAATGAAAAGCAGAACTGGGATGCCAATGGAAAAGGCTCCAGCAGTGGCGTCTCAGGAAGACTGCAGGCACGCCTTTGTGAGGAGTCTTCCGATGAAGTGCCAAGTACAAGTTGGCTTGGCCAGCAGGCATGAAATTTCACCACAGAAATGTGTACAGGCATAAACTGCAAGCCTCTGGCAAGTAATTTTTGTACAATTTCCTTGCCAAGTGCTCATGCTGGGGCTTACACCAACAGCTCTGCACACAAGTCAGAACAAAACCAACTCCCAGTTCCAGCATTGTTCCATCCCCATTTGGCTTTTGCTGAAATCACCTTGTATTTCATGGTTCCTTAGTTCAGCTGACAAGACTTAAGACTTATAGAAGCCATATGCTCACACACCAGACCAGTTCTACACAAAATGAGCCTATTCTGCAGAGGAGCAGTGACTCTCCCAATGCACCATCTCAGGGTGGGTGTCCCCTTGCTGGCTGAGTCTGACCTGGACCTGGAACAGGGCCAGGATTTGCTATTTGGTCAAGAGCAATATTCCAGCGGGGCAATGAGAAAGGTGCCAGATGTGTTATACCTGGATAGTGTGGCAGAGAAGCCACACCAAGTGGCTTCCAAGACAAGTGACAGCAGGACACAGTATCCAATAACCTCAGATGAAATCCTTGGCTTTGCTAATGCCTTTAGAGGATACTGTGAAAAAAATCATCCAGGAAAATAGGTCTATGACAAGAGGCTATAATTTACAGTTTATTTTTCAGTAAGGTTTCATCCTCCATCCTATTCATGTTCCTAAGCAGTTTACACTTTTTATTTTTTTTAATCTGAGTGCTTAGACAACATTTGAACCCATCAAGGGTCATTTTCCTTAGAATGAGAAACAGTCAATAAGGTCCAAGTATGCACCCAGAAAAAAAAAAAGTTGTATTTATTTAAAATAGGTTTTTTTAATAAAAGCTTCTTATCACTAAACTCACAACTGAAATAAAGAACAACAGCCAACTACCCCCATCGAAATCTGCCCTCCACCAAGCTCTGGGCTCAAAAGCCCGTACCTCTTCCTCCTCTTCTTCCCTTTACCTTCAGTGCCCCAGTGACTGGCTGCCTGTCTCCAACACACCAGTTACATTTCTACTGCCTCGAAAATGCAACATCATCACAGTAAGTTCCTCTCTGCAGAGTCCAGGGACTGCTGGATGCACCTTTGGGTGTAGATGGTAATGGAAGTCGCCCACCACTAAGTCCTACCTTAGAATGCTTTGCAACTCACATTAATTTCACTTCGTAATCCTTCTTTGAGTATTTTTGAAAGGGTCTTTCTCTTTTTTTTTCCAAATCTATACCATTGAGGGATTTTCCTCTCTTTTTTTTTTTTGGTCAAGTTCAGATTGTATCACTGATGATAATATTTCTTTCTCCTGATTTTTGGTCAGACTTTTTTTCAGGTATAAGCATTTAATCTCTTGCAGTAACTACAAAGCACTCAGAGGCTTTGTGTTAGATGTCCAATGAAGAAGTGAAATTTACCAGAGAAAATCACTGAATGACTTTTTCTATATTGCTGACATCCAGTGAGTTAGGACAACAGAAACGTTTACTCTATTTCTTTAATCATATAGAGCCTGATCCAGTTCTCCCCAGGGAATACCGTAATCTTTCCACTGACTTTCGTAGGCCTGGAGCACATACACAGTGTATGTAGTGTATCTCCACCACATCAATAAATCATGGAATGTTCTAATGTTTAAAGAGGATGTGGTACATTTTATGTGTGTGTGTATATATATATGCACATATATAAAAGGAGCATGATTTTATTGCCATGGCTAGGCATAAAAGCAATCATTAGGAAGTTTTACCTTGTACCTTTTGCCTACTCCAATACTGAAGTCTACAGCAAAATCCAAATCTGGAGGAATGACAGGAAGCCATTATTAGTTTTTCTATGAAAATGGTATTTTTATTAAAAGCAGAAGGTAAACTGAAGGCACCAATCCTCTTTAAAATAACTTGGGGTTTAGCATCAATAATGGAAATATATACAGTGGGGCTGGGATATGTCTAACACCTCTCCCATCTTTTCTGACTGTCCATAAATAAGTAGTTAAGGCCAATGAATATAATAAAAGAATGATCTTAATATTTTGCTCTCAAATAGTTTCCATTTCACAGGAAGTTCAAGTTTCCGTCAGTAAATGGTTTCTACTTTTCCAAGCACACTTGCATTCTAGTAATATCTATTATATATGCATTAAGGCTTAGGAACACCAGAGGAACACCACAGAAAAATCAAGACTGTGGTATTTTTAAGGCTACATTTCTTTGAAATAGTTAGCAACTCCTTTTCCCCTGCCATTTTGAGTAGGGTGTGTGCATCACTGTTTTCAGTTTCTTGTGGAGATAATGCCAATTTCCTAAACAACAGCCTGACACAGGTTTAGACTACCTGAAATGGAAGTCTAAGATCAGAAGTGATGACAAACCTTTACAACCACAGAGTCTCCTACTGCTTTCCATGGAGCTCTGGAAGGGGCAGCAAGTCTCTGTGCAAGGATCAGACCCTTGGACTGGAGCCTCTCAACTGCTCCAGGCAGGGGGACTTTACCAGCTGGTGTCCTGAATAGTGGAAGTTTGGCACATTTTTCTGCCCTTTGATAGTCAAAACCTCAAGCCTCAAAAATTGAAAAATATGGTGGGAAAAATAGGACATGTCAACTGCTTCTAATGAATCTGGTTTTCTACATGTAAAGAAAAACATGCTTTTGATAAGCATGTTCTTTTTCTGAACAACAGAAAACATGTTTTTTTTCTGACCATGTCACGAAAAACATGTTCTTTTTCTGAGAAAAAATTTTCTCAAAAAATTAAACACCTCCTTCTTTACAAGGAGTACAAACCTCTGTTCCTTTCACATATAGTATATTCTGCTAAAATACTGAAGGAGGTAAAACTCTAAGCATTCCTGCAGGAGTTAACTCTAAAAAATTAAATCACGTTCATTTTACTGAAATTTCTCCAGTATCTGTAATGAGTCCTTTATTACTAATTTATGTCAAACACTTGCTGGCTTTGTGATACCAGCTCTAGGAAAATCTTCCACTTGCTTTTACCATTTTCTTTCCACTAGTCTAGAGGAAGGTTTGCTAACAGTCCTTTCTTGCCTACTTTTATATTCATTCTCTACGTATCACAAATATTTAACACTTTATCCTGGATCCTGGTTAAGCACTCAGTACACAAACTCCAAACTGTAAGCCAAGTGCTTGATGAGGCTGGAAGAGGAAATAAGTTGTGGTGGAGCCATTGCCAGTTATCCCTGGGGTCCTGCCCTAGAGGAAGGATCTGCTGAATGGTCAGAGCTGGCTAAAAGCCACTGGGAGAGCAGCCTACAAAAAAGTGCCTTAATTCAGGCATTGCACAGATTCCCTGACCACAGACTCGTGAAGGAGACAGGAAAATGATAGTAGTTACTAGTAGGGCTTTAAAAGTGCCACAGGTGTAATACTCATTTTATATCTGTATCTATCTATGACTATAGCTATAGCTGTATCTACATAAAACCTCAAGTCTGCAGAAGCCTAGTGCCAACATCTTAAACGAGCAAATTTCCAGTAACAGCCATCTGCTTTTACCCAGGATGTTTGGGAGACTGGAGAGCCTATTCAGCCTTCCACATCACCTGAAAGCTCTCTCACTCCTGTTCCCAAACTAGGAGGTGATTTTACCTGCACATAGCACATCACTTCATGTTTTGTTCCTGGAAAACAGACCACAGATGTGGGTAAAGCAAGACATGCTTGGCTTGCACCCCCTAAACCTGGGGAAGATGAGATTTTGGGGCAAAAAGAGGAGTATTTGGCATCCACTTTGCCATCCACTTCTGTGAATTTTCTTTAAAATTCCTCCCATTTCTTGTGACCTGGTCTAGGCCAAGGATAAGAAAGAAATAAATGTGCTCCTTGGGAGCATTTTAGTAATACCTAGCGATAAGTTGTCTCTGGCAGAGATTATTTCAGCAGGATCCAGAGAGGATTTAAAATCCAAACAGAGACAGGAAAGCAGCCCAGCACTCCATTTGAATTGGTGGTAGAATTAAATCAAGTGACACAGCAGCACATGAGAACTCTCACCAAATATCTCTAAGATGGCATTTTAACATAGGATTATTTTGTGACTGCTCCTTTTGTGAGTCTGCAGGGACATAAAGGAGCATAAATTACACAGACACTTGCCTGTACTGTGTCTCCAAATTAAAGTAGTACACAATGAATGAGAGAGGAGGGGAGGTACAACCAGTCCTCTCAGTCCTCTCAACTCCTGGTTTGATGATCAAAGATCTGGAGAATAGGTGTGGTCTCGATCCTGTTTCCAGGGTTTGGGCCATGAAGGAAGGTGAGCACAACAGCTGAATAAGCTTGCTATGTGCCCATAAGAGCTTGAGGAAATGGCTGCTGTTGTGGGAGCCTCAGGGAAAGTGGCCATCTCATAGCCTGCCTTAAGATAGAACCTGGCTTTGCAGAGTTTTCTGTCTTCATCTTTGCAGAATCTGCCCCCTATTTTTGTGCCTGGCCTGTGAACACACCAGGTAATGTGTTTTGCAATTCCATCCCGTGTGCAGTGAAAAGCAGATGTAGGTGTGGTTGTGCATGGGGAGTTCTGCAGGTACAGCTGAAGTCATGCTCTCCTCTCTGATGTGACCTCAGCACTGGGAGAACTCCTCCCAGCTGCAGCTCATCTAATTGGAGGCATGAAAGACAGTCTGTAATTAAGAAAGCACTGAAAACACAGGTCTCTAGATTGGATGCTTATCAGCTGCACGTCAGGCTCCCTCTACCAGCAGAATCATGTTGTGAATCTATTTGTAGAACTTGATTTATGAAGATTAATAAGACAGACAAATTATGTCAACTTATGGCAAAACCCATGTATTTTTCTTTCAGTTCAGATTCCAAAGTGCTATTTTCATTCTCATTCTCTATTTTTAATGGCAGAGCCTATGTGTGCCCTACCCAGCCCTGTAAGGAATGCCAGGACAGCTAAAAGCACTGCAATTATGTGGCCCACCAGAAGTCAAGAAAAAAAATGTACGGTGCTCACCGATATTTATCAGCCATCTCTAAACCTGGGCAGAGTCAGGGGATTACAGTGGCTTCTCTTCTTTCTTAGCACTTTGGGAAGAAATCCTTGTTTTCTATTCAATCTGTGTTTTCATATCTGATGTGATAACATAACTCAATGTTAGCTGGAAGATCCTGGTGTCATCTGCTGGTAAACCAAATTCTGTTAAAACTACAAATATCAGACACCATGTATCTTGTTAGTCTACATTCTCACTGTTTCTTCTACCATTTCCTTAAATATGAAGCACTTAAGGTTGTGAGTAGCCACAGACCCATTGGTTACATCTATTCTGTTGTGCAAAAGAAGTCTTAAGGCTAGGCTTTAGGCCAAACTCAACACTCATCCACATTAATTGCCCTCAGGAGTATTTCAGAGTTCTTTCTGAGATAATTCATTGGATTTGTTAGAGTGGGAGAGTCCCATGCTGTTTGCTCTGCTTTCAGCCTTAGGTGCATCAGCCTTTGGTGCACTCTTCCTCCATGCATTTCCCCCTGCAGTGACATCACATGGCTGACAGCAGACAGAAAAGTCACCTATGGAAGAGAATAAGTGGGGAAATCTTTCTTAGGAAAACTCCCTGACCCCCAGTGTTAAATTATATAGATTGCTGAAGCCTCTATTCAGGTTTTCTATGTCTCATTAATCCAGACTAAATCAAAAGCAGTGTAAATAGACAAAAATGTAAACGTGTATCTATACACATACATAAATGTGTAAGCAGTTGTAGCTCCTGGAAGCACAGGCTCGTTTCAAGACAGGATAGCTTAGGTGTAATGTTAACACAGGCATGAGAGAACTATTCCAAAATAACCTTCATCTGACTTTTCGGACCTAGGCAGATGTTACCAGAAAATCAATTTCTATCAGACATTGGGAAGGGGAGGAACTCTAAGCTCTGTAATGTCTGTTAGTTCAAAATCCCAGAACACTCTTCAAAAGTAAAGAACAAGACTGGTGATGGCACCTCTGCATTTATTATTTTATCTGAATATGTGCATTTATTTTGCTTTGCAAAGTAGTAATTTTGCTAAATTCATTTGTTTCTGCTGTCACATTCCTCTACAAAGTTACACATTGCTTCTGCAAATGGGTCACTCTTGGGATCTCCATGCTCAGAAGGAAGAAAGAGTTCTGCATTACACCAGCAACCACAAAGCAGAGGCAGTGCCTGGTTGTGCTACTTGGAGAAGTTTAAAACATAAGGACTGCAACTGGATGCCAAACACAGACTAGCAAATGCCCAGGGCAAAGACAGGAGCAAAGGGGGGCTCAGACAGGGCTGTGACTAACTACAAGAACCTTGGACCTCATTATCCACTGGCAGAATAAAGGTTCAGTAATTGCAAAATCACTGGTTTAGAAAGATTATTTAGTTACTGGTTGCACATGGCTTTTTCAGTGACAAGACTTGAAAGCTAAGAGAATTATGGAGAAAACAAGATGTTTTTTAAGCTATGGTCCAGTGTTTTTGTATTTTGGTGAGTAACATTTTCTTCTCAAATCCTGGAATTATCTGCTACATAAATATACATTCCTAATGTCAGAGTCTTAAAAATACTACAGTGAAATCTGCTTGCCTGGAGACTTAAAACTCTATTTGAAAAGCTGGACTTTATAGGCCAAAACTTGAAAATTTTGTGTGATCATATTAATCTATCATGTGTATCACACCACAAATTTGAGCATGAACCTGTATCTGAAAGACTGAGTGAATTCTTGTAATATTTCTCCATATTATAACAGTTTTCCATATTTCTGCTTCCCCTTCTGCCAAAAGTATTGGCTAACAAACTGTGTATACAGAAAAATACAGTAGATAGCTATAAACTTCCAGGTTTCTAACAGTTTTAACACTTAAACTTCTCTGTATCATTCAAATTTCAATCTAAGATTTATTCCAATTTCTTTTTCACTTGGATTTTTCGTATCTGATCCTACTGCAGTGACTTTGAAAGATACCACATTGACATTTTTGACTCATTGGTGTACTAGAAGAAAGAGGAATGAAAGCCTATTGTCTTGTGTAGGAATAAGTAAAAATACTATTTTTTTTTTAATGTATGTATTGCAGAAAATAGCTAGAGGGGGATAGACACAATTCATCAGCACTTGATTTAAATTGCTGTATCTTCATTTTCTATGTGAACCAGTACATGCTTATTCCTGTATGCAGACTGTGTGCTTATCACCAAAAGCTTCAGAAATATGTGGGTGTAGTCAACATCTGTGATTGCTTTCCTGAATGTTCTGCGCTGTTGCAATCTTCTCATAATAGAGGCAAAGGGAAACACCTTTCACTGTGCATGTCAGGCAAGAAATGCACATTTATAATAAATTCAAATTGTGTCTGTCTCATATACTCCATTTTTAAAATCCTAAATAAATATTTTAATCCTACTAGGGCTTCCTTAAAGAAAGAAAGTAGATAGCTTTACCTCCACTGCACAAATGGGAAGACTGAGGCAGAAATATAACTCATTACAAAATATGCCTCTAATTCAGAAGTCAGAAATCTGTATCACTTAATCCTGAATACTCAGCAGAGTGGTCAAAATGGACCAGTATACTTCAGGAATGCCAAAATGACTCTTCACACAGATATATCTGCATTTTTTGTACACAGAAAATAGAATGGAAAAAAAGTACATCAGGGCTTATTACCAACATGTATTCACGTTTCTGAACAGTAAATATATTATATGCTGCTTCTGAAGTCCATATCAACTCTGGTTTATACAGTCAGTACCCATTTCTGATTAAATCATCTTACAGTCCATTTTTATTTATGACTTGACATAGAAATAGTTTTTGCTCTGTTTGTGAGCCACCTGTGGATCACTATTTCAGCTAGTTTGGCCTAGATGATAACATTTTCCACCAAAGAACAAAGCCTTAGAACGAGGTTCTGCCCAGCCTTGGGCTACTCCTTATATCTCACTTTTTAGAAAATTATTGATATTGATACAGAAGCAAGGGATGGATTATTTTTCCCTCTATTCTCCTGTACAATACTGCTTAATATTATTTGAGATGTAGACTTCTAGGAGTTGGCTGTGTAGGAGAGGTGAGTCTCTTCTGTCCCTTCACGGTGTGCCCAGACTCTTCTGTGGTTTGTGCATCTCTGGCTGGCACCTCTGACCTGGGCACCACTCTGAACTGGGTATGCTGAACAATTTATGGTCTGGAGAGTGCTGCCTGTTCCAGCTGCTGTACAGCTAATCTCGAACAGAAGACATGCACAGATGCTCAGCTACCAGCAGTACAGTTCTTTTAAGTACAGGGAAGGATTTGTGAACTCATAAATTCACAAAGACCAGAAGGGAGGGTTACAATCTCTGTCTAACCCAGTCTCCTGTATGGTACAAGTGAAGTTAATCCTTTTTCCCCACTGTCTTCATTTGGCCAAGATCCACCATCCCCAGAGGACTCCACAAACATCTAACAGGGAGAGGTGTCCCTGGGCCTCCATGACTCTTTCTGCTCCACTCAGGAACGAGCTTCAGCTGGGACCTTGCTTGGGTTTAGGGCAAACTGGAGGTACTGTCCCTGCAGTCCCTGTAGCCTGAGTCTGTCCTCAGCCAAATTCAGGAAACCACACTGGTTACACAGCCATGAACCACACATGGCTAAAATGCTGCTGGCTGGCAGCCCCTGGCTAGCACTGCTTTTGAAAGAGGTGGCCCAGGTGTGGCCTCAAATTCTCATCCCCTCTCCTTCCTTTAACTCTCGTCCATTCCCCTACCAGCTTCACTGCAGAGGCAGAGACTGGACTGTGACAAACAATTAATTGATCATTTACTTCTTGCCACACAAGTATTTTTCCTTAGAAATTGAAGTAATGTACAGTGTGGGAAGAGAGATTCATGTCCTACTAAAATTCCTGGGTGAAGTTTGATAAGAGTCAAATATACTGAGACACATCACATTTCCCCCTGGAAAGAGGAAAAAAAACCCAAAGATTTTGAAGTCTGGTGCTACAGAGTGGGATTTTGGAATTCTGTCACCTTCATTTAAAGCAGTTAGATCTACTGTGATTGCAATTTGAAGGTAACCTTCATGGTGAACATCCTTAATTAATTTGGATATCAGTTTAGACATACGGTTACACACACCTATTTTTAAGGACAAGGGTATTGATCTTGGCAAGGCAATAAATTCCAGTAATATCTCTCTGTAGAATAAAGCCAAGACAATTCAAACATGATTATTTTTTGTCTTCCCAACATTTTGCCAAAACTATGATATTGTTGGACAAATAATTCTGATTTATATTCAACAAGAGTAGTAAAAAGATTTTATAGAGGAGACAGCCAGAGTGACATTTTCCTATAAATCACAATGATTTTTACTGCCACAAGATCCCACGGCTCAACTTCAAATACAACTGTGCTGTAAACTGCATGGATGAAGCTGCATTCCTTCAGAATGAGAACCATGTTTCCCTTTCTCAGTGAGTGACTCCACACTCCTATCAATGTCTAGCAGATAGTAACAATATCCAAACAAGAGAAGGTTTTAGAGCTGGTAGCAGTGATGGGAAAATATGTTCAAAATGGTGTCACTCTATTGGATATCATTCTTCTAAAATAAAAAAAAAGGAGATAGGCAAGGTGCGTACCAGACAGTAAGTTTTTTTTCTGTCATGTTTCTGTTTGTTCTCTTCTGGGATAAATTTTCCTGATGGTAGAATATGGAAGAATATAACTAGAACTGGAGAAGAATTTAACTACTGACCTGGAACATAGTACTCCTGATCTTTTATATTACCCTCAAGGCACTTAATCAGGTAAAGGGAAATGGGAAATACCTATATTCACTTCTTAACCTAACAAAGGAAAATCCATCAAGGACTGTTGAAATTAAAACAACACTAACCTCTTATATGCTGTTAGGCATGTATTCCCCAAGGAAGGCTGGCATTTCTGTTCCACACTTCTGTCATTTTCTCACTTGAGAACCATACTCACCAAAGGCAGGGGCATGAAGCAGAGTCAAGGGTGCAGTGTTCTGATCTGACTCTGGATTAGATTTAGGCAAAGGTCCATCTCCTAGGCTCAGGAAATGATCTTACTGTTCCAAGGCCTCACTGGGCTGAGATGGACATGCAGCCAAAACAGAACCTGAAAATTATTTTATTGCAGACTATCACATACCCTTTATTTCCTAACTCTAGACATCATCTCAGCTCAGGTGGCAAGGGTTCCTGCTCTTAGATTATATCTTTCTCAGGACTTCAACTCACTTGTGAGGCCTTATGTTCAACCTGGCCATGACTCTGTTCTGTGCCAGGATGATGCCTGGGTACACATGTCCTTACATCTACCTCACTTCTAGGATGTGACACCAAAGTGCCCACACTCCCCCTCCACACCAGGAGTCCAGGGCCACACGAAGGGCAGCCTCACTCCAGAGCTGCAGGCAAACACAGTTTTGTCACTCATCTCCCCCTCTTGCTTCTTTCCTTCAAGCCACAGCTCTGGGGACAGCTGGGTTCATGGATCATTTGCTAAATGGTATGGTCAATGAAAATGTGAATATAAAAGACACAAGTACAAGAAAGCACAGAATAAACATATTTTCTAGTGAGAATACAAAAGCCACTTACATGGTTGGTGGTGCATGGATCATGATTATTCATAATTTAAATCCAGGGGATGGCAGTCCTAAATCTCCTCTTCGCAGCACGCTCTTCATCCCAGCCTCTCTTCAGTGCAGTGGCAGATAAAAATGGGAATTGTGTGGGAGTGCAAGCTCAGGATCCTCTGAAAACCTCTGTGTGAATGGAAGAAAGTTCAGATTTAAATCTCTAGTCATAGACAATTTTGGGGTGGGGAGAAAAAGCACTTATACCCATATGCTAATAAAAATGCATCAGCTGTAAACTGCTGGCACATGCAGAAAATTGTTCTTCCACAGTTCTTTAAAAGAAACAGCCACTTTCCTTTCTCATGCCACAATTATCATCACTAAATTTAAGCAGGGATAAAAGGCTTTTTATGATTTGCACCTCAGTATGAAATAATATTCCCCTTTCTCTTTTAAAAGAATTTCTTTTCCACTTCTATGACTATAAATGCATCCAAATCAGGAAAATCTTGCAGGTTAAGCTACTCTTGTGAGGGCCAAGAAAAGAAACCTCTTTACTTCAGAGCTATGGACAGTGGGCTTGCAGCATGGCCGGGTGAAAAAAGTGCAGCTCCCTCAGTCAGCTGTGGGGTGTGCACCGAGCTTTCCATGCAGCCCCAATATTTCTGGTGTGCTTAGAAAAAATAGCAAGTTACAAATTATTAATGACGGTGGCCATAGAGGAACGTGAAAAGGTTCAGGGTCAGCTTGCCAGAGTGGTCACCTCTCACCCCCCAGAGCAGCACCGCACTGTTCTCAGTCAGCTTTCCTCCCTCTTGGCTATTTGGGAAATAAGATCAGTAGAAAATAATGCTCCTCTGCAGCTTAAAAAGACAACAACTACATCAGTGGACTAGGCTGTATTGCCTTTACCTCAACTTACCAAAGACAACCTTTCTTGAGGGTCTTTGTGATCCAGAGGGCCAAATTAGGATGTCTTGAGATGGCCTGGAGGAGTCAGAGCTTTGTGGTGTACCCAGCCCCTTCCCCCACAGACAAAATTTTGGGTTCCCTCAAGTCCCATTGATTTCAGAGATTTCCCAGGCTCACTTTCCTGCAATGCTCATCACAAGCTGCTTGCCCTTTCCTGATGAGAGGCTGGGATATTGAAGGTGCACGTCCTCCTTTCCCATGGGTTGTGGAATGCAAGTCAGGCAGCATGCCCAGGCACTACAGCAGGTCAGGGTCAGGTCTGGCCTGTGCAGCTACAGAACCTCAGTGTGCTCTTCACTGCATAGAGCAGCCAATGCAATTTGCAGCTTTTCACTTGTTTTGGGGATTTTTTCTGACTTTGAAACACCAAGAAGTAAAGAATGTGCTCTGAAGCAAGCACATTTTGGAGGCACTGCACCTAATGAAAAGAAGTGAAAAAACTTGGGTTGCTCTTATGTTGAAACTGTCATGATAGTGCTACTTCTGATTTTTTCTTAACATCCTCAAGTAGTTCTGATTACATAAATCTTGCTCAAATTAATTTTCTTTCCTTCTACCCTCTACCACCTATAAATACAGCAAAAGTCAGGCCAGCATTAGGATACTGAACAGTGAGTTCTGGCAGCAGGATAAAGATCCTATTAGCCCTCAGATCATCTGGAAGCAAAGAAGTGTTGTTTGGCCACTGCTGTATTTGCCATTCTCAAGGTTAGTTGATGCAGAGCAAGACTTATATTTGGATCAGCAAACAGAGGTGCAGGTTAAAGGAAAGAAAAATGAAAATGCACATTTGCAGTACCACTGGTAGACAGCAATCTGAACTGATTTTATCATACAAGTCTGAGGGGTGGGAAACAGTGTGAGTCTAAGAACTGGAAAAGAAACATCAGTATGGGAGTAAGAAGAAATCATTAGACCAAGAATCAAGACCTGTGGTATTCCACCTGGGACCTGATTTGCCTTATGAAAGTTTCAGATTGTCGCCTCATGAGCTGCTCTTCTACATTGGGGAAGATGGAGACAGAAATAATTTTATGACCTTGAGATGTATTGTATATTTTGGCACCCCCAACACAAGAGATTGGCACACTGGAGTGAGTGCAGTTGAGAGACACTGAGATGGTAAATGCAGGAGCACGTCCTTGCAGAGGGGCTGAGGGAGCTGGGCTGGTTCAGTCTGGAGAAGGGAAGGCTTTGGGGGGAAATAACAGCAGCCCCCAGCCAGTGCCCATGAGGAGGCTGTCAAGGACATAGGGAGCCAGGCTCTTCACTGCTGTGCCTGGTGGGTTGATGAGAAACTCTGGGCATAAGCTGAAGGAGGAGAGGTTCAGGCCTCTGGAAGTTTCCCCCTGAGGGCAGTCAGGCACTGGAGCAGATGACCCAGAGGCTGTGTGCCTCCATCCTGGGGATGGGGGAGTCAACCCCAACTGGGCTTCCTCAAAGCCTTCAGCAATCTGGTCTGACCCTCCTGCTTTGAGCAGGAGGTTGGCACAGAGACATCCTAAATTCCCTTCCAACATGAGTTTTCCTCTAATCCAATGATTTATTATATTTTTCCCAAACTGTACATATAAGAAAGCCGATAATAGTTTTGCCCAATCTTTTTAAACTCTATTTCATCTACTGTGTCCAGAAAATTCCTTCCTCTGACTGCTGAAATTTGCTGATAAGCGTGTCATTTATTATGGTGATTTTTATGATTTGGCACCACTTTCACAAAAACCATTCAGAAGTCATTTTATATCAAAGCAGGCAATCATACACAGTCATTTCAAATGAAAACCACAGGTCATGGTGAACTGGACAATTCTCTGATTTTTGTGAATGAGAAATGAAGATTTAAATAATCACCACCAAGAATTTAGTCTCCACATTCAATTAATCAGCACTTCTGTTTTTCTGTTTTATTGAGTATAGCTTACTTGTCTGTCTTAAGGAGTCTAACTTTTTAAAGACTAGTGGACAATTTATGACTAGAAATATGGGCAAGCACACTGATGCCAAGAAATGCTCCCAAAGTATTAAGCTGTTTTGAATAATATTTCAATACAATTGAAGCTGCTGTTTTCATGTCCTTGAAACAGCAAAACCAGAAATATTTGGAAGCTGTTTTGACATTCTTGAACATACCATTAAGCAACAATAAAAGAGGTTGTCATAGCTGCTGTGTCATAACGGAATGAGTTTGTATCTCTTCAAACTGGTAGTGGCATTTTGCTAGTCAGAACATCAGGAAAAAATGTTAAAAACAGAGCCAGGGGAAAAAAAGGGTTCACAAGACAGTATAAATCACTATTGTTTTATATTCATTCAAGACTTACTCCTTTTTTCTTTCAATCTTCTAATCCTTCTTTGAAATAAAAAGCAGGGATGTCAAGTCTAAACCAAGCAATATTAGTCACATAGATAAAAGAAAATATCTGTAGTTATTATTTCTGTGTCTTGCACAGCTTGTCAAGAGAAAGTTGGTAAAGCAAAGTTTGGTTCCAGTACTTTGCAAGTGAGTTTGCATCCTGTGCATTACCTGCTGCTGTTTCCAGGCCCCACCAGAAGCACCTCACTTGCACTGGCCTTAATTGCATGTAACTTGTGTCCCACTCTCTTTACAGATAAGGCATATCTGGATATTAAATACTTAGAACTAAAATATAAACATATAGCAGGGAGTGAATTTGATTAAATTATTGATGTAATGTTGTTTAGCACTGGGTTTTTCATTAGAATTGGCTAAAAATGGTAAATTGTAATAAATAAAAAGCTAATCCCAAGAACGAGATTATGTCTGATATTTAATAAGTAGTGACATGGAAGCAACTATCTACAACACTAAGGTGCTTATTTCACTGCCATGACTTCTTTGTCATCGTTCTATAACCAAAGTGGAATGAAACACTTTTGCAGAAGTTACTGTGCACTGGAGGCAGCACCCTTCCACATACAGGTTTTTCAGGAAAACAACATCTGCTACTCATAATAGTACACACCTATAAGCACAGTTGTTACTAGAGGTGTCTGACAGACAGGACAGAAATGGGTACAAGATTTATCTGTTAGTTATATCACAAGACAGGTTTTAATACATTGTATATAAAACAAGTGAGAAAATCCTAGCTTAGAGATCAAGTTGAGGTATTAGGCTTTTCAAGTCCTTAGTAATGTATAATATATAATCTGTGCACTCTCAGAGTTGTACAAACACAGACAAAATTGTCCCTGTCCTGATGACTCCTGCTTGTGGATGGATCATAGGAAGCAGTGAGCAGAAACATCCTTTGAATTCAATTAGCCTATTGATGTGATGAAAATTCTTGTAAATATGCCCTCAGTTGGGCATTGGCTGTGTCATCTATCACAATACAGAGTACAGACAAGCCTAGCATGAAATTCTTCAAAAGAATTTGGATTTTGATCTTTGCTTTCATCCAACACTGAGTAAGATCTACAGCATTTATGGCATTGAGGATGAAGTTATTCAACAGGCAGCACTTTGGCCAAAACTGGGGAGAGAAGCAGAGACTGCAGAAGTTGAGAGCACAGATCTGAGCCCTGAGGGAGAGTCGTAGTGGCTGCAGGTGTGACAGCTGGAGAATTAGTACCTGGAGGTACTGTCATGTCCTCTTGAGAAAAATCAGCAAGCACAATTATTTAATAATTTCATCTTATATTTCCAAGTATTTCTGCCACAGAGCATATTTGTGGACAAATATCAGTTGCTTACACCTCAGTCCCAAGGAAAAAAATATCTCTCTCTCAACTTCTTTTCTTTTCTTGGACTCTCACTGCAGTGATGTTACAGATCCTCTCTACATTAATCTTTGGCCATTAAAAGTGTTAGAAAAATATGCAACAACCTAATATTTATCCTCATTTGGTTTCCCTGTATTCCCCACCTTGCTTTCTATTGTAATTCTGCACCTAACCTGCCACAACTGCTAAAGAATTTATTGCAGATAATTTCTTTCTATGGTTGCAACTTAAAAAATATGATCCAACTGTAAGGCAGTGTCTGTCTGGGCACAAGAATGAAAAGGCTGAGGAGACAAATACCTATTATGACTTGTTCCTAAACACCACCACTGACTGCAATTTCACAGTTTACTCAGGCAATCTGCCCAAATACTTCACAATCATTCTGTTAAAAAGTTTATACCAGTGTTAAGCCAGAACCTTTCATGCTGATTTAGGCTGATCATTTCTTGCCCTATTCACTACAGATTCTACCTTACACTTTGGAACTAACTCTTACATACTTGGAAGACTGTTAACCTGCCTCCATGCTCAGCCTTGTCTGTCTCCAGTTAACGAATCCCAAATATCCCATACATCTTTGTTTGTAGCCCTCTGATAAATCCTTGCTCCTATAAACTTCCTCCAGTTACCTATACATTGCTTCAAAGGCAGTGCCCAACACCAGACACTGTCTGCCCCTTGTGAACAGAGTACCTGGATTATTGTATCTTGAAGGCCACATTCTTATTTCTACATCTCAGTTGAGGTTTGCCTTCTCCCAACATTGTGACACCTTTGGATCATGTTCATTTTGAATCTCTCTATACTTTTTTTTTTTAAGATCAGCCATCTATCCAGCTGTTCCTATCCTGGATTCAGACAATTAGTTGTTCCTGGTGCTAATCTGCACTGTTCCCAGTGAATTTTGAACAATTATTTGGATGATTTTTCCAATCTTTCACAATTTCTTTCAATCTTTACCTGAAGCCTTTTTTTCCTGAAGTCTCTTCCAGCTGCTTATCTGTGGTAAGCTTAATACTACAGTTCTCTGCTTCATCACTGTAATTTTATTCCAGTATTGAAGATTTCACTTAACATATTGATACTTCTCTTTGGCTTCCAACTCTGTCCTATATATGGGCATAACAGTTTCAGCAAGATGACATCTTCCCAGCTTGCTTGTCATTAATACAATTCAAATTGTCTCAGAGTTCACCTATGTTATCTTTTGCTTCACTCATCTAGAATGACTTTTTCATTGCACAAGGAAATTTGATGAGCTTGATATGAACCTTCCTTGAAAAAACACATTGCTCATACTCGTGTTGTCTTCCAAATGCCTACAGATGGTTTCTTTAATTATCTATTTGTTCTAGAACGCTTTAGCTTAACTAGAATTTCCCAACTCTTTACTTTCCAAGGTAAGTGTTGTGTTTGCTGTTTTCATACACCCAGTATTAAACTTGATCTCTACAAATTCTCAAAGATACTTAATTTTTTCTGAGCTTTCTTCATCAAGTTCTTAAGGCACCTAGGATAACTTTTGTCAAGTTCACATGATTTAAAACACCCAGCTCACCTCAGGGTTCTCCTATTTGTTCTACCTTTGTTTTAGACTGAGGCCTTACCCAGTATTGGATTAGCTATCAATTAGTTACTTTTAAATTATTATGGATGCAGAAAACACTTGTGTCTTCTGGGTAACATCTTTTGCTGCCTCTCCTTCCCAATGAACAGCCAACTGGAAATGACATTGTGCTTCCTGTTAATGAGTTAATAAAACCATTAATAATAAATAATAAAATAACAATAAAACATTAATAATATTAACTTAGAAGAAATAGAATATCAGCTAGTTACTCTGCTGTCCTTAGCCAAGTGCTAGTGCTATTGATTTACAATTAATTTATGACAGCCCAATTTCTATCTGATTTCCTATGTACTTCCTTCTAGTGTTTAATGCCAGTGCAGAGCTAAACATGTGACCAGAACTCCTTTAAACTTCTTATCCTTTCACCATTCCTGGACAGGTTATGCTTGTTCCTTTAGAGTATTTTCTTTCAAGACTTCCTTTATGTCCTTAAGTCCCTTTACCTTGGATTATATATTTATGAAATCTTACCTACAAATCCTGAGTTTATTGATTCCTGCTCTCAGGATGCCTCTCCTTTTCCTAAGCCCAGGGAAGTCACCAGCTCCCTGCTATGCTTGTTACCTTTCTCCTTCACATTCATAACCAGCTCCTCCCCTTTTGATTAGAATCAAAACCAGAACAGCATCTCCTATTTATTTTATTTATTTATTTAAGTATTTAAGCAAATACTTTAATCCCTTCTGTCATGAGAACCTATTTTTTTAAACAGTTGTTAACTCTGGATATCATAATGTTAAAGTTCCTTTTAACTCTTTTCTACAGGACTATTAGGGGGAATGTCTAGTCTGGTTACCTGTGCACTCCACATTATGTACTAAAATGTCAGACCTTTGTTATGGTCCTATTTAAAAAATTTCCATTAAAATTGTATAATCTAGTTCTTCAGCATGAGAAAGGCTTTTATTTCTGCAGTGTTTGACTTTCAGAGGCCTTTTAAATATTCTGGCAATTGGAACCATCATTACAGATTGGAAGTCTGTTGAAAAGATACCTTAGAGACTTTTGGCTTTACTTTGCATTCTTACAGAAAGAAATCATTTGGAAGGAAAAAAAAAAGGAAAAGAAAAAAGGAACTTTAGTGTCCTGCTGAGAATCACTATACCTATTTTTCCCTTGACCAGGCCTCCTATCAGAAAAGCATTGCAATGGATACCTGGACTCCAATGTCCTCTCAAGCAGAAAATGGATTTTGACATTTCTTGTCAAAGTCTTGCTTTTTTTCTTTTGCCACCTTCTGATAATATCACAATAGAAGGATCCCTTGCTCAGAACAGTTGGACATCCAAAGGTCTGTGAGGGGCTCTCTCACTTAATTGAGCTCATTCTGCTAGGGACCACATGGAACTGGTGCTAGGTTAATATGAAAGCTCCAGCAGATTGAAATGTAGAATGATCCAGAGCTCAAATCCTTGAATCTCCAGAGCTACCTTGGAAAGGTCTGTGCAGCCACGTAAACCATGGTGTGACACACCTCTGTACCACCATCCTCTCCACAGGGAAAAGAGTAACTCCTTGATTTCTTACCTGAAGCTCCTGAATAGCTTCTCTGTAAACCACAAGACAGATTTTCTTCATGTTCTGCTTAATTTGCCATTTCATATTACCCTGGGGCATCTGCCAGCATTACTGCTCACTCCCTTCCCCTCACTGATACCAGACACCTTTGGAAGGCCACCAGCTTGGGCTAAGTATTGTATAATGACTAATCTGAAAAGCAATAGGGAGCAGCAAACTTCCAGTTTCCTGTGCCATGCTATGGGACTGTCCTCAGGAGGAATAAGATTGTCCACAAGTTTTATACCTTTTTATCAGTAAGATCTTAATTGCTTTATTTTGGTGAGTATCATCATTAGTACGAGAATTGTAGGACATCAGGATGCCAAGCTTTTAAGTGATTTGCTTAAACAGAAGTCTGGAAAAGTCAGGATTTTCCCCTTGGTCTAATAGTTGTGCTTCATACATGGGCCTCCTACCTGCTGTTATTTAATACCCTAGAGAACAAGCCTGCCCCAAAAATGCTGATTTTGATGGAATTTTTCTCTATTAACATCACTGGGTATTGGATAAGACTCAGAGTGGGTGTGGAGACAGGACTGCTATGAAGCAGAAAAAGCAGAAAGTTAAAGAATTTGGGAATGCATTATTTTTGAATGAAATATGAAATGGCTGAAATGTCAGTTAAGAAGAAAAGAAGAAAAGGAAAAAGAGAAGAAAACATGAAGAGATACCCTGAAGTTAATCAAAGAATTACAAAATGACTGAATTCTGAGAAGTAAAAAAACTAATGAAGAAATTTATAGTCCTAATTACTTAAAGTTATTTAATTAAGAAATATGGCTACAGACTATGAACTATACTCTCCATGGTTGCTAAGAGGAGAGGCTGATCTTCCCCATAACAGCAGATGAACTGGGCTTGCCATCTGTCAGGTAAGAACGAGTATCAAAGCCCAAGCCGGCCATTATTTATAAATGTTTTGGGATGTTTTTGTTTAAGTTCTATGACCTTCTTTAGGAAAATGGATTGAGTTTTGCAAAATATGTAGATCTCTATTTTGCTGACTTTTATATGGAAAACTCAGACAGCTGCATCCCAATATTTGGCATCTCCATCTCTTTCCCTCATCTACACTTCAGTGGTTTGGCTCACACCAAAGCAAGTCAGCCAAGGATATGCTCGATGGAGCCCTGAGCTGGAGTTAGTTTTCATGCTGACTCTAGGAAAGGATTTCCCAACTGCACCCACAAGTAAAACAACTGATGAACTAGGTTAATTCCCCTCACTGCACTTCTTTTTGTCCTCCCTTGTTTTTAACTTGCTTACTTTCCTTCTTTGCCTTCCTCTAGGCTCAAATATTTAATTCTTTTCTTTTCAAAAAGGCTTTTCTCTCCCCCAAGTGCAGAGATCTCCTTGTTAATGTGGGTGACCGAGACGTTAAGCTCCACAGGTCAGGGTAATTCTGGATGTATTGGCTGAGGCACTCACACTGAAACTGGGAACGGGACCAGTACTGACTTCATTGGGAGAAGCATTAAATCCTGGGGACAGCTATAGAGGATTTCCATATCTAAAATTTTCCGGTGACTTTGAAACTTACAATGAGGTTTGGATAACCAAAGCATTCACAGTAAGATATAATAATACTTTATCCATTCCCCC